>LPNX010865700.1:0-16610 GCA_001517045.1 Pseudotsuga menziesii
CAATATTGTACAATTATTATTTGTAATACTATACTATCATAAATTTAAGATAGTAATACTCGTATTTAAAGTTTAAGAATATTACATGTTGAACATTAATACTTGGCACACCAAGTGAAAGCCCAACCAACCAAGATTGCTGGCAGACTGTCTCACCATTTCCTTATCCAACTGTTGATCCAAGAGTTGCTGAAAAGAAGGAATATGGCATGGACTTATTTCTTGTTTTGGAATGGATTTGAGACAGGCCTTCAACCAGAAGAGAAGGGGAAGTCTCTTGCCAAAAAGTCCAGCACACCAAGGAGTGGGAGAAGAAAGAGGATGGATATATCCCCAGTAGTAGTAGAACAACCTCCCTCCTCTTCCAAAGCTAAGAAGGTAGAAAGGAACTTGGACTTCAGTGAGAAGGGCTAGGAAGTTGAAACACACAATGAGAATATTTTGAATCTACCCTACTCAGATTTTGAAGAGGAGCAAGAGAAAGGTGCATACCTAGCTCTGCAAATTGTACTAGTGGCTGAAGAACTACCGTCCCACACACCAAAGGAGAAAGAGGAACCAATAGAGAAGGCTTCCTCCAGCAAGCCCAAAAGTCAAAAGATAAATCAATTACTGAGGCAAATTTATGAGATGGAGATTTTGGAAAGGGAAATAAAGAAAAATAATGCTGCATTGACCAACAGGAACAAGCTGCTACATAAATTTTACCTAGAGTAGAGAGAAAGATATATTTTCTTAAAAAATATTGAATACAAGGTACCTAAAAGACAATACTAGATTGTTAGGATGATTAGGCTCCAACGACTGTAGCTGAAGGAGGCCAAGGAAACCCCTAGCTGCCACCCCATGTTGGAAACCCCAGCTAAAGCTGCAGTTAGCCTTCAGCCTCCAGAAACTAGCCCATTTGCTGTTAACCCTCCTAGAATAGAGCCTGCTGAAGAAGAGAGCTGAGTAGACAAACCTAAATGAACATTTTTGGAAGAAACCTGATAATTTTTGGAAAACAGAGCTTTCGGTGGCTTAGGCGGACACTGGGGCAGTTCATTAGCCACTGAAAGCGCCGCTTTCGGTAGCTAATGGTTCCGATAGTCTAGCCTCTTAACCACTGAAAGCAGACAGAGGCTTAAAATTAAATTTTGGCTCGCAAGACTAGTTTTGGGAAAATATAGATGGCTCAGGGACAAAGTCTGAAGATGAAAGACGCAGAAGAAAGCATCGGGAAAGATCTGTTTTAGTTTTACTATGACATAATAGTGGAAAAGGTCACCAACACCTAGTTGTCGAAAGAAAACAGTGACTTAACCAACAGAGGGCCAGTAGCAGTTACCTCAGTTATCTGAAGGTTCATCAGTGAACTAATTCTTCAGTTAGTTAGACAAGTAGTTAATTAGGTTTTTTTAACCTAATTTGCAAAAAACTATTATTTTGTTTATTTTTGTAAAAACAACACCAAGTTTTCAAGATCTGTATATTTGGTAAAGTCTATAAAGCCTAAGAATTATTTTATGGAAAAGGTTCGACTTCGGGGACTTGTAGACCATACTATTGTCAGCTTCTCATTTTGCTCATGATTTAATATAAGCTCTTTTGTTATCATTTGGTCAGCTTCCATTTCTGTCTTTTCTGTGCTTATGCTTGAATGTGTATTCAGGTTAAATTCAAGTTAATTAATGACTGATAGCTATCACCCTATTGGAATATTGATGTGATTTGAATTATAAGTACCATCCTTATCATGATTTAGCCATTTATATGCATCTATTTTGTATGTAAATATGCCAACCTGATGAGTTCTCCATCCCTGCATCTTATTGTCAACCTCTGAACAGTGGTAACTAAAATCCTTGTACCTGATTGAGTTTCATGCATGTCTTGAGAGTGGAAGGTCATATAGGTCACCTGACTTGATCCATATTAGAAAACCCTAAATATATTTAAGTTACTAGGCATCCTTGAGCTACAACCTAGAGGAGTTTCCTATAGTGATAACAAATTGGTGCCATTGTTGGGGAGAGAAGACTGAAGCTCAGCTTCCCTGGGAGACAACGTAGACCCTTGCTTTGATGATAGACAAATATTGGGAATTATTCTGGTTGTAAATCATCTATATGGCAACTCCATTGAAATAAGGTGTCTTTAAGAAGACCAAGTACCAGAGAAAACCCTTAGGGGCCACCAGCAACACTGGTTTCAGATCCAGAAGAGATTCTGAGAAGAGCTAGGGCTTCACTAAGGCAGACCCACAGTGATGCAAAGGAAGCTACATCAGGTATTTCAAGAAATATTTCTACTATTATTTCTTCTGCTGAAACACTTTATTCTCAGGAATTTATAAATACATCAAAAAATTCTAGGGTTTGGGCATCTTCAAGCACTGCTGCTTGTGAAGATCCAATCCCTGGTGACTCCAGTGGGATAAGTTTACCACCACCACCACCTTCTCAATTACTAGCTATATTAGTACTGCCTTCCTCCACCCTTCCCATACCCATTTCCAATATGGTTGCCCCTCAATTGACTAAAATGGAAAGGATCCTGGTAGCTAGGTATGCCCCCCCTAAATTTGCCAAATCCCCTCTCGGCCATGCCCACTGGAGATTACCTCAAGTACATGCCTACGTTCATAGGAGAAGGATATTTCACAGTTGAAGAACATCTAGAGGCATTTTACAGTTATGTTGAGAACATTAACATAGAACAAGAAGATGTATGGACTAAGGTTTTTGTGCAAAGCCTAGATGGTCACGCAAGGAAATGGTTTAAAGAACTGCCTGCTGGGTCAGTGGCAGGCATTGAAGCCCTAGATGACATATTTCTAAAACATTGGGGAGAGAGGAGAGACCACCTCTATTATATTACAGATTTCAACAACTTGAAAAGAGAAAATGGGGAGTCTGTCTCCAAATTCACCAAGAGGTTCAACAATATGTACAGCAAGATCCCCACTGAAATCAAGCCCACTGATACCTCAGCTAGGATAACTTATGCGAATTCCTTTGACTCTGATTTCTACCTACTTCTCAGGGAAAGGAGGTCTACCTCCTTATCACTCATGCAAGATGCTACCCTAGAGGTAGAATCAAACATTGTGGCATCTCAGAAGGTCAAAGGAAAGATAGATAGGAAGAGGCAGCCGACAGATCCTATTGGGGCTTCTTCATCGAAGAACAAGATTGATAAAATTACCAAACTGTTAGATAACCTGAATGCTGAAATGTCTAAGCTGAAGTACCAAGGACAGATCCCTGTGAGGGGTAAAGGGCTAAGTGATTTTTCTCCTTGAAACCCTAATTTTGTCCCTTATAGAAGAGGAAAGCCCCTAGTTCAGATTCTCAGAAGGGAAAGGAATCAAGAGGAAGATCAGAGAATAAGAGCTCCATTTCAGAATGTTGTATTAGAAGAAGAGCCAGAATTCATTGAAGAAGAAGGAGAAGCTGAAGACAACATCCAATGCATGGAGGATGAGGTAGACTATTCTTTTCTGACACAGGCAGAATATGAGGAAGCCCTAATTGATGAGCATATCAATGAAGGAGCTGTACAAATGGTCAGGGAGGGTACAATTTGAGGTCAAGGCTGGTTGCTCCTCTTAAAAAGAATGCTATACCTATTAAACAACCTGCTGCACCAGCTAAAAAGGCTCATGTTTTACCAAAGAAAATGGTTGTCATTCCAAAACCATTGCAAAAACAAGCACCTTCATCAAGCCTTGACCATGTCCAACTCAAAGCTCCAGTACATGACGTAAGGTTTCCTGATAGGCTGCATTATTCTTTCAACCTTGAGTCAGAGATTCAAAAATTGAAGATCCCTTTCCCATTAATTGAACTAATGGAAAATGATGCATTCAAGTCTTCCATTATGAATTATCTTCAACCAAAGGTGCATATTGATATTGAGTTTGTAAATCTGCAATATGACAAACCTGTTGTAACCCTAGGCCCCATGATCGAAGACCTAAAGGAGTCATGCCCACCTTTCTATCTATCCTTGAATATCCATGATAAAGTCCTTCATAATTGTCTGCTGGATTCAGGAGCTTCTCATAACCTAATGCCAAAGGCTGTGATGGATGAGCTTGGTCTCATCATCACAAAGCCCTACCATGATTTTTTCTCCTTTGACTCTAGAAAGGTCAAGTTCTTGGGCCTCATCAAAGACCTTGTTGTGAACCTAACTCAGCTACCTTCAAAAAGCATCATGATGGACATTTTTGTCTCGATCATGGAGCAAAAGGCTAGGTGGCACCCTTCAGATGGATCTTACATATGCCACCATCCCAATGTTTGGAGGGGAGACCAAGAGGCTTTACAGGGAAAATCAGTTGGCCTACATCATAAGAAATGAGAGCAATTCAGTGAATCACCCCATCTATGCAGTGGACACTGATTTTGTGTCATGCATTCTGCAAATAGATGATTCTCAACAAACATCAGTCTAGCTCACTAAGCCCACCTATTAGTAGCCTGAAGAAGTGACCACATCAGTCTGGAACATGTATTTTGATGGAGCTAGCACTTAAAGATTAGCAGGTGTAGGTGTAGTATTGATCTCCCCATCCAAGGAAAACATTCATCTGTCTTATAAGCTTGATTTTAAAGCCACTAACAATATAGTAGAATATGAAGCCTTACTGCTAGGAGTTAAAGCTGCCAAGGAGATGGGGATCATGTGCATAAGGATTTTTGGAGATGCAGACCTTATTATACAACAGGTTAACAACACTTTTCAGACAAAGAATGTCAGATTAAAGGTCTACAGGGATGAGGTATGGAAACTCAGAGACTCCTTTATGTTTTTTGAACTGTCATATATACCTAGGGCTTTGAATCACCTGGTTGTCTCTACAAGTCTGTTTGTTCCTCCTTTACCTCCTAAGCTCAGCTATGATGGTTAGGTTAAGTACAGACCTTCCCCTCTAGATAATGTCAAATTTCGGAAGGTGTTTGAGAATGATGACGAGCTTAGTAAATTCCTTTAGCTAGTAGATTAATTCTCTGATATACATATAGATAAGGAAAACCTAAACATGGAGGAATCCAAACAACTCAAGTTAAAAGATAAAGTGGTTGATCAAAACATTGTCCAATTACCCAACAACTATATACCTCGGGGTCTAGTACCTATGGAAGAGTTGTTTGATCATAATGAAATCCCTTACAAGCCTACCAAAAAGGAGCAAGACCCTATTGTCCAAGAGAAAAACATAGGTAGCCAAAGCCATCCAAAAATGATAAATCTATCCACTGAGTTGACTACTGATTAGAGGTCAAAATTTTGTAGCCTGATAAAAGATATTGCTGATGTCTTTGCCTAGGAGTACAGTGACCTAGAAACCTATGACACCAATATCATCCAGCACAGGATTCCTTTGGAGAAGGACACCATCCCTTTCAAGCAGAAGCTAAGATCCATCAGTCCTCTCCTATTGCCAGTAATTGAAAAATAAATCCATAAGCTCCTCAAAGCCAAAATTATAATCCCCCTCAGGTATTCCAAGTTGATTGAAAACCTAGTAGTGGTAAGAAAGAAGAATGGGGAAATCAGGTTGTGTGTGGATTTTAGAAACCTGAACAAATGTTCCAAAAAAGACAACTATCCACTGCCCAAGATGGAACACCTGTTGTAGAAAGTCTCAAGGCCAGTGTCATGTCATTCTTGGATGGATTCTCTGGATACAACCAAGTTGTTGTGCACCCTGATGACCAAGAGAAGACGACCTTTACCACCCCTTGGGGCACTTTCATGTATGCTAAAATTCGATTTGGGCTGATGAATGCTGGGGCTACTTTTCAGAGAGCCATGGACCTAGATTTTGTAGAGTTGAAAGATAAATTTGTGCTCATATACTTGGATGACCTAACTGTTTACTCTCACATCCATCATGACCATTTGCAGCATTTGAAGAAGGTATTTTTGAAGTGCAGAAGGTATGGGATATCACTCAATCCTAAGAAGTCCCGTTTGCACTCAGTGAAGGGAAACTCCTAGGTCACATAGTCTCAGCTGAAGGTGTAAAGATTGATCCAGTAAGGGTGGAAGCAATTCAGAAGCTGTCCATACCGAGGTCAAAAAGGGACATTCAGTCCTTTTTATGTAAGATAAAATTTGTCAGGAGGTTCATCCCTAATTTCTTTGAGCTAGTGAAGCACATAACAGTCACGCTGAAAAAGGATGCAGAAATAAAATGGACTGACTAGGAAAGAATCTCTTTTGAAGACATCAAGAAAGTTATCATGGAGGCCCCAACCCTAATTAGTCCTAACTATACCAAGAGTTTTTACGTCTTCTCTTTTGCATCCTATGACACAGTGGCAGCTGTGCTGTTACAAAAAGATAATGAGGGTCTTGATCATCCAATTGAATTCTTCAACAAAACCTTGAGAGAGGCTGAGCTGAAGTATGCTCCAATTGAGAAATAGGCTTATGCTCTCACAAAGTCATTGAAGACTTTCCGAATTTACATTCTCCATGCAAAAGTCCTTGCATATGTCCCTTCAGCTGCTGTGAAGGATGTTTTGACTCAGCTTGACATTGATGGGAAGAGACCTAAGTGGATTTCCAAGCTCATTGAGTTTGATATAGAGGTTAAACCCACTAAGCTAGTAAAGGGATTACGTCTGGCCAAAATCATGGCTAAAGAAAACTATGAACTAATGGGGATAAACTTCACCTATGTCAAATTAGAAAAAGTGCAGACTGTGGTAGCAGCAGAAGTAGATCATGATCAAAATGACATTCCACCAGTAGCTGAAAAGATGTCTTCATGTGAGTGGTACTCAAGTATTATTCAATTTTTGCAGAAATTAGAAGTTCCTCCTGATCTCACTCCTAATCAAGCACGAGCTCTTAAATTAAAATCTGTTAAGTTTTGCATAATTGACAAACTGTTGTACTGGAAATATCAGTCTGGAATCTTGTTGAGATGTCTAGATAAAGAAGAATCAGATTAGGTCATGCATCACTTTCATTCCAGCACATGTGGGGGCCACCATTATTGGAAAACCATAGCCCACAAGATCCTAAGAGAAGGATACTATTGGCCAGTCATTTTTTCTAATGTATGTACTTTTGTAAGGTCCTGTGACCAATGCCAAAGATTTATAGGGAAGCAACAACTCAAATCCTTTCCCCTTAGGCCTATTGTGGTGAATGGGCCTTTCTAGCAATGGAGTTTGGATTTCATAGGTGAAATAAATCCATCTTCCAGTGGGCAGCATAAATGGATCCTAGTAGCCATAGACTACTTTACCAAATGGATAGAGGCAGTACCCACCAGGAATGCCACTCATCATGTCATCATGAGATTTTTATATGAGAATATCTTTAGCAGGTTTGGTTGTCCAATAAGGTTAGTAACTGATAATGTACCTGCTTTCAAAGTTGGGGCATTAGTTAAAATGTGTGATTCAATGGGAATTCAACTGGTGCATTCCACATCCTATTATCCTCAAGGCAATGGCTTGGCTGAGTCATCCAACAAAATCCTAGTCAGGATCATCAGAAAACTACTGGAGACAAATAAAAAAAGCTAGGATTCTAAGCTTAAGTTTGCTTTATGGGTTGATAGGGTAATAGACAAAAGATCTATAGGGACTTCTCCATTCAAGTTAGTTTATGGTACTGAGGCCATTTTTCCTATTCAGCTCATTCTGCTAGTGGCAAAATTCTTTCAGGAAGAGGAAGATGAACCAAATGATATGGTGAGGAGGATGACGGACTTGGTGGAGTTGCAGCAAATCAGAGAACAAGTGATAGGAAAATCAGAAGCCCATCAACAGAGGATAAAGGGCATGTTTGACAAAAGGGGAAAATTAGACAACTTTCAGGTTGGAGATTGTGTCCTGAAGTGGGATGCTATCAGAAAGGACAAGGGTAAACATGGAAAGTTTGGTTCTTTGTGGATTGGCCCTTTTGTGATAGCTCAGGTACACAAGAATAACACCTTCAAATTGCAGAATCTGGAAGGGGAGGAGGTGTTTGATAGCCCAGTGAATGGGCGGTTTCTGAAACTTTACTTTATTTGAGGCTCTGAGGCCTTGCATTGTAAATTAGTAGTTACTAGGTTGTTTTTGCTTACATAATAAACTCCATGCCCAATGGAACAATAAATGATAGTGTTAAGTTTTTAGTTGTTTTTAGGGAAAGGCATTTTGGTCTGGGATTCTTGGGACCTCACTGGGAGGTTCCCATCCCCAAGTAGGAGCCAGATGTTATCTCCCAAAATAAATTTATTTTGATAGTATGAAGAATTTGATTTATGTAATGAAAGATCTAAGGATGACTAACAAATTGAACGTCTCTGTTTTTTATATGGTTGAAAATTTTGGAAGTTATCGCTTTCGGTGGCTTAGGCGAGACTTTTAATAGCCCATTAGCCACCGAAAGGCTATGTTTCGGCAATTAATGGTTTAACACAGGATAAAAGTAAACCACCAAAAGCGGGCCCGATCAAGTAAAATGCAAAAACACTTTTGGTGGCTTAGGAGAGACTGCAAATGACTCATTAGCCACCAAAAAGTGTTACTTTCGGTAGCTTAGGGAGAAGACCAAGAAGGGTGTTAACCGCCGAAAGTAGACAAAAAGCAACATTGGTAAAGGCACTTTCGGTGGCTTAGGCAAGACTCAGGACAACTCATTAGCCACCAAAAGGTGATGCTTTCGAAAACTTATCGAACAATTCAAAGCAGATTTTAACCGCCAAAAGCAGGAAAATAAGCATTAGGGGAAAAGTGCTTTCGATGGGTTAGGCGAAAGCTCGGACATTTCATTAGCCATCGGAAGGACGGGTTTTCGACGGTTAAAAGGGTTTTTCGGCAAGGCCACTATCCACTGAAAGATGGGTTTCACCGCGACGTTGGGATAATGGTTTCGGTGGCTTAGGAGAAAGGGATATCATTTCATTAGCCACCAAAAGCCATCTTTTCAGTGGCTAGCACACAAAATTTTGAAGGCTATTAACCATCGAAAAGGTAAAATGTGAAAACAGTTAGAAAGCAGTCAAATCAAACCCCGTCAGCAAGATAAACAATCAGTGAAGGGCGTGACAAACCACTGAAAGGACTTGAGCCTGCATAACCACATGTAGAAATAAGTGAAGGAGGTCGTTATAGAACTGATAAAGGACTGATAGGATTGGAAACCCTCATTTTTCTTCCACCTGTTCAAAAGAACAACAGAAATCTCACCAAGTACCCAGGATGATTTGTAATATGATTCTTGGGCAAAGGAAATCAATAAGATCAGCTACTGCCATCGCCTTATGACCTCAGCATCCATCATGATAGCAAAAACCCTCATAATCAGTGCCAAAACTCTAGCACATTTCACTTTCAACCTTAGCATTCCTCTCCACCAGGAAAACCATCTCTAAGAAAGAAGCCTACTAACACACTATCATATAGAGCTTATAATTATTTTTGCAGGTACCCAGGAGTGGCATTCATCAAGATGAAGAAGGGAGGACCTACTCTCAGCTAGGAGTTGGGAGATATCAGCTATTTGGAAGCACATCCAGAGGTCTGTAAACTCTTCCAAGATGCTGGATGCTATAGGTTTTGTGAGAAGATACAAGGTTCCCATTAGCAAGTGGCTGAGCCATTTTCCCTCTCATTTGATGGTTCAAAGGCAGTCATAGGTAAAGAGGAATTTTACACAGATGAAACCCTAATCACTAAAGTGACTGAACTCCCTGGCACAGGAGAAAAATGGTTCAAAACCACCATACCAAAAGATGTAGAGTTCAGGTCTTACCTGAAGCCTGAGCATAGAGGAGTGGTGTGGAAGAAGAGTGTGCCATCATCCTGGTTGGAAGAGAGGTGGCAACAACTGCTAAAGGCCATTTTGGTCTACCTAACATGTGAAGGAAGATATAACAGAGACATGATCTACCATTTCAAGTTAATGAACCACTTCATAGGTAAAAGCCCACTAAATTTTCCCTTCTACTTACACAGAAGTTTGGGAAAGATGGCACACCAAGTGAAATCCCAACCAACCAAGATTGTTGGTAGAGCATCTCACCATGGCCTTATCCAACTGTTGATCCAAAAGTTGCTGAAAAGAAGGAATATGGCATGGCCTTATTTCTTGTTTTGGAATGGATTTGAGATAAGCCTTCAGAAAGGGAAGTCTCCTGCCAAAAAGTCTAGCACACCAAGGAGTGGGAGAAGAAAGAGGAGGGATATATCCCCATCAGCAGCATAACAGCCTCCCTCCTCTTCCAAATCCAAGAAGGTAAAAAGGAACTTGGACTTCAGTGAGAAGGGCCAGGAAGTTGAAACACACAATGAGAATATTTTGAATCTACCCTACTCAGATTCTGAAGAGGAGCAAGAGAAAGGTGTAGACCTATCTCTGCAAATTGTACTAGTGGCTGAAGAACTACCATCCCCCACACCAAAGGAAAGAGGAACGAGCAGAGAAGGCTTCCTCCAGAAATCCCAAAACTCAAAAGATAAATCAATTATTGAGGCAAATTTATGAGATGGAGATTTTAGAAAGAGAAATAAAGAAAAATAATGCTGCATTGACCAGCAGGAACAAGCTGCTACATAAGTATTACCTAGAGTAGAGAGAAAGATATATTTTATTAAAAATATTGAATACAATGTACCTAAAAGACAATACTAGATTGTATAGGATGATTAGGATCCAAAGATTGTAGCTGAAGGAGGCCAATGAAAATCCTAGTAGCCACCCCATGTTGGAAACCCTAGCTGAAGCTGCAGTTAGCCTTCAGCCTCCAGAAACTAGCCAGGTTGCTATTAACCCTCCTAGCATAGAGCCTGCTGAAGAAGAAAGCTGAGCAGACAGACCTAAATGAACATTTTCGGAAGAAACATGATAATTTTTTGAAAACATGGCTTTCAGTGGCTTAGGCAGATTTTGGGGCAGTTCATTAGCCACTGAAAGCACAGCTTTCGGCAGCTAACGGTTCTGATAGTCTAGCCTCTTAACCACCGAAAGCAGACAGAGGCTTAAAATTAAATTTTGGCTCGCAGGACTAGTTTTGGGCGAATATAGATGGCTCAGGGACAAAGTCTGAAGATGAAAGACACATAAGAAAGCATTAGGAAAGATCTATTTCAGTTTTACTATGATATAACAGTGGAAAAGGTCACCAACACCTAGTTGTCAAAAGAAAACAGTGACTTAACCAACAGAGGGCCAGTAGCAGTGATTTCCTGCAGTTACCTTAGTTATCTGAAGGTTCATACAGTGAACTAATTCTTCAGTTAGTTAGACAAGTAGTTAATTAGGGTTTTTTAACCTAAATTGCAAAAAACTATTATTTTGTTTATTTTTGTAAAAACAGATCCAAGTTTTCAGGATCTGTATATTTTGTAAAGGCTATAAAGCCTAAGACTTATTTTATGGAAAAGGTTCGACTTCGGGGACTTGTAGACCATACTATTGTCAGCTTCTCATTTTGCTCATGATTTAATATAAGCTCTTTTGTTATCATTTGTTCAGCGTCCATTTCTGTCTTTTCTGTGATTACGCTTGAATGTGTATTCAGGTTAAATTCAAGTTAATTAATGACTAATAGTTGTCACCCTATTTGCATATTGATGTGATTTGAATTATAAGTACCATCTTTATCATGATTTAGCCATTTATATGCATATGTTTTGTGTGTGAATCTGCCAGCCTGATGAGTTCTCCATCCCTACACCTTATTGTCAACCTATGAACAGTGGTAACTAAAAGCCTTGTACCTGATTGAGTTTCATGCATGTCTTGAGAGTGGAAGGTCATATAAGTCACCTGACTTGAAGGTATGGCAAAGACAGGGCTAGAACACTTTCAGAATTTTTTTTGAGCCCCTGCACAAGTGTCTATTGCAGAGATCATGCGTATTTCCCAGTTATTCCCTCGATTTGTGGAGGAGGAGGAAAACTTAGTGTTGATGGACGAAGTCACTGAAGAGTAACTCAAGGTGGCCTTACACAGTTTTTAGAAGGAGAAAAGTCCAAGCCCCAATGGGTGGACCATTGAATTTTTCATTGATCTCTTTGATCTCCTAGGGGGTGATATACTAAAGGTGGTGGAGGATACTCGTATCACTGGTAGGATCCCAGCCAGATTTAACTCGACCTTCTTAGCCCTAATTCCAAAGGTTGATAATCCTCTGTCCTTGAATTATTTCAGGCCCATATCACTTTGTAACTCTATTTAGAAAGTGGTCTCAAAAGTGATTTCTCGTAGATTGAAGGGTATTTTATCTGAACATATTTTGGCCGAACAATTTGGGTTTTTGGAGGGAAGACAGATTCATGAGGCCATTGGGGTTTCTCAAGAAGGTCTTCATAGTATGAAAACCAAAAACATCAAGGGGTCCATTCTCAAGATCGATCTCTCAAAATCCTATGATAAGGTGAGTTGGTTATACATTCGTATGCTCTTAACTCATCTTGGCTTTGGCTTTTCTTTTATCAGGTGGATCATGAGTTGTTTCACTACTGTCTCTTTTTCGGTACTCATTAATGGAGCTACCTCACCTTTTTTCATGTGGAAAGAGGTATTCGCCAAGGATGTCCCTTTTCCCCCTTACTGTTTCTCCTGGTGGCAGAAGGACTGAGTAGGTTATTAAGGGAGGCTCGTAGGGTGGAAAATTTGAATGGGATTCAGATCTCTCAGCACTTGTAGATAACGCATTTATTATTTGTGGATGATGTTCTCATTTTCTGCTTTGGAATAGTTCGAGATGTGGATACTATCTCACAAATATTGGCTCTTTTTGCAACTGCAACTGGCATGGAAATCATTGCGGGAAAGTCCACTTTGTCTACACATAAGCTCAGTGCTAAAGAATTTTGTCACTTTCCAGAAACTTTCCCTTTTCGGCAAGAGGTACTGGAAGGAGGACTTAAATATCTTGGCTTCTTCTTGAAGCCGAATGATTACCTAACTAAGGATTGGAAATCCCTGATTGAAAAAATGGAAAAACGATTAAAAACCTGGAGTCACAAATGGCTCTCTAGAGCAGGCAGATTGGTTTTGGTAAAAGATGTCCTTGAAGCAATTCCAGTTTATTGGATGTTTCTTTCTTGGATACCAAAAGCCATACTGGAGGAGGCTTGCGAGATCTTTTTTTGGTTTCTTTGGAGTGTAAATAAGGATGTACAGGTGACCCCTTGGGTCAGGTGGGAGAATATTGCGGTACCCAAAGGCCTAGGGGGTTGGGGACTCAAAAATATTTTCTTTTTCCAAATCCCTAGCTACAAAGGGAGGGTGGCGATTAGTGAAAGCAAAAATTTTGTGGACTAGGGTTGTGGTAGAGAAGTACATCTCTCCTGACTCTGTGGAGGATTGGATTAGAAAGAACAATAAATCACATTTGGGTGGCTCGGTCATTTGGAAGGTGGTTGTAAAATATTTTGATGTCATTGAAGACAGTTTGGCATGGAATATCATAAATGGGAGGAAGTTGAGGGTTGGGGAGGACCCTTGGGTGGGATGTAATCAACAACATAGACTTTCATAAAATCTGGTGGAGTCCTTAAGATAGAGAGAAATTTATTATCTCTTTCAACTTTCTGCACCGGTGTAGGAAAACAGATGGACTCAATCCTGGTTGGTGGCAAACTCTTTTGAGTTACCAAAACATGAGGAGGTGGAACTGACTCTATTTATAGGAATATTGAACCTTTCACGGGTCTAGCTGCGTGATAGAGAGGATGAGCTCATTTGGGACTCGGCTCCAGGTGGGAAATATACTCCAAAGGAGGGATACTTAAAGCTTAATGATTTTGGGTTTGAGAGAGGGATTGTCTGGTGGTGGAAGAAATTGTGGAAGATTCAAAGCCCCCCCAAACCAAGGCTTTTTCTGTGGTGTGTGTTAGAAAATAAGGTCCCTATTTGGGATAATCTTCAAAAGAGAGGCTTTCAAGGACCTGGGTGGTGTGCTATGTGCAGGGCAGACATGGAATCCATGACTCATTTTTTTTTAAAGTGCTCATACTGCTTGGAGGTGTGGAAGGAATGTGTGAAGATTTTGGGTTTGGGACCAGAATGCAGGTGGGAAGGGGCTTCGATCCTTTTAGCTTGGGAAAATTGGAGGAGGTCTAAAAAATGGAAGTTATGACAACCCTTCCTTTGTTGGTTACTTGGGGTGTATGGCTGGCCAGGAACAACATTGTTTTTCATGAAAAAGTATGCACTCCAGCCATTACTGCAAGCTTGGCTTATGGGATTGTTCAAGCTTTTCCACCACACATCAGGGTGTCAAAGAAGAGGGAGGTATTGGCACTTAATATTGATAGAACCACTCCTTGTGGTTTTTTGGATGGAGCATCACAAAACAACTTATGTGGATGGGGAGCGATTCTTTTTCTAGCAGAAAATCATTCTTTTGAGCTAATAGCAGGATTGAGAGAGGGTAGTAACAATTTTGCAGAACTCTTAATTTTAAAACTACTACTCATTTATGCAACAGAGAAGGGGTGTAGATCATTAAAGGTTTATGGTGTTTCGCTAAATGTGATAAATTGGATCAAGAGGATTCAACAATGCAGAGATTTACGTCTTGAAAACATTATGTTATCTATTTTGGCAGTCATAGATACATTTGAAAATTTTTCATGCGAACATGTTTATAGGGAAAACAACAACCAAGTGGACTTAGCCTCGAAGGCGGGGCTCCAGTTGGCTCCGGGCCTGTGGAAGGTTAAGGAACATTTAGAAAACACTGTGTATGAATATTTTCATCAGCCTTTTATAGAGGTTGAAGCACCAATATAAACTTTACTGGTTCTTAAAACTTTTGTTCTTCAGGTGGTTCTCTTTGCAAACAGTTTTTTACTTGACAGTCTTTCTGGAAAAGGCTGGTTTTTTTAGACTTTCTTTTTTGATGCGACAACCTACCTATATTTGACTGTCGTGGGCAGATTTGCATGTTGGGATAGACTGTGGTCTGTCTTTTGGGACATAATATATTTTTTGGATATATTCTTGGTTTCGAAAAACTATGGTGGTTGTTTTCATTTGGACAGATTTCTACCTTTGGCAATGCATTTGGTTGGACTTGGTCTGCTGACAGTATGTTACTATTTTTTGATATTGTATGATATGGGACTGAAAATAACAGCTCATACTATGTTGATACTCTTTATATTTTTACTCATATATACATAAATGTATATCTACAAAATGTAATTTTGTTTCTCTTCAGATGATATAAAATTATGCCTTTTTTCCAAGGAAAAATAAAATAAAAAAACATGTTAGAAAAAGCGTTTCAAGTTAATAAATGAAGTTAAGCAGGAAAGGCATTATCTAACCTCTTCCCCTCTTCTTTTGTATACATGTAAGAAGACCTATTCTACCTAATGTACACAATTATTTGACGGTTCTCTTTTCTATTATGTATTGTTCTTTCTCTTTCCTATTATTTTCCCGATATGGTTTTAAAGACAAGGTTAGAAGAAACCAAGGTTGAGAGTGGGAGAATACTTAGGAAATGGTTTTCTAGTGAGGAACTAAAAAGGAATAAGAAAGTGAAGTACAAGGAATATGGTTCACTTGACAAGCATAACGAAATGTTGGTCGCAAAGGGATTTTCTCAATAGGAAGGGATAGAATATGAGGAGATGCTTGCTCCTACTATCAAGATGGTTACAATGAGGTTAGTCTTGGATATTGTTACTCATATTGGTTGGACTATCTTTCAAATGGATGTTAAAAGTTCCTTCCTCAATGGCCAATTTTAGAGGAAGAAGTTTATGTGTATCAACCTCAATGTTTTCAAGTTTCGAGAAAGAAACATGTGATTTATAGATTGGTTGAATCTCTTTTTGGTCTGAAATGGGTACTGAGAGCTTGATACATCAAAATTAAGTAACTTTTGTAGGATCATGGATTCAGAAGAAGTTCTCATGATTCGAATCTCAATGTCAAAAAGCGAGGATGGTGATCTGGTGTTATTGGTGATATATGTAGATGATATCATCATCACAGTTAGTGAGGTCAAAGCAATTACCAAGGTAAAATTTGAATTATGTTCAACTTTGGACATGACAGATTTAGGATGCTTACATTTTTTTACCGGGTGTATAATTTTGGCAGAATGACACATGTTTTTTTGCTTAAAAAACTAAGTATGCTAAAGGTTTGTTAAACAAATACATGATGGGTAATTGTATAAGATTATCTACACCTGGAGAAAAGGCTTCCAACTTGCAGCTAAATTTGATGCACAATCAACCAATGGGTTAATTTTCACGCAACTGGTGGGAAGTTTAATCTATCCTACAACCACTAGAATATACCTTAACTTTGTTGTTAGCTACATATCCAGATTCATGACAAATTCTAAAGTAGAACATTGGATACTAGGGAAAATGGTTTTGAGATATGTTAAAGGTGCAATAGATTATGGAATTTTATATAGTGAAAGTGATACATTCCAGTTAACAAATCATATAGATTCTAATTGGGCAAGATCAATGGATGGTTAGAAATCAACATCTGCTTATGTATTTAGTCTTGGAATAGGTGAAGTTTCATGAGCTAGCAAGAAACACCATGTTGTTTCTCTTTCTTCTACCAAGGAAGAATACAAGGTAGCAACAAAAGGAGCATATGAGGAAGTTTGGCTTAGAAGAATA
>LPNX010865700.1:18264-34500 GCA_001517045.1 Pseudotsuga menziesii
TCGGTTCTAATAATGAAGTTAAAATGATACCACAAGAATCTAGGTCAACATACATTCTTAGGAAATTCATAATGTTACCATCATAATGTTAAGATTATGTCCTTTAATCGTAGGGGTCTGGTCACTCTGGGGGGCTTGCCATGGGATGGAATGCTCGAATGGTTAAGGTACTAAATATCTGGGGTATGGAATTTGTAATTGGGATGACTGTTCATGTCTTGGATCATGGGGAACCTGTAAATGTTTTTACTGTCTATGGATAGTACCTAAACAGAATCTCATTCTGGGATAACTTTTTTAACAATTCTATTTTGAGAGGTGATATGGTGGTCATAGGGGGGATCTAAATTTTTCTCTGGGGCAGGTCGAGGCGTGGGGGACAAATGACCGTCTGATATGCTGACAGAGTACTTCACTCATAAGCTAGTCGAGGGAAACTGGCTGGATATTGAACCTATAAATATTAAACCCACTTGGAAAAATAATAGGTGCGGGGAGGGGCATGTTTCCAAGAGACTTGTTGGGTAAAAGATGCACTATCTAATTCAACACTTAATTTTCAACCCGAGAATGTAGCTTGTGAGATGAAAACACTATATGTGCAGAACTAAAGGCTTAAACTCCCCTATCCTAATTGCAATAAAAGAAACTACTATTCTAGGAAATCAATGCTTGGCCTAAAAACAACTAACTAACAGAAGAAAACAAAAACCACTTTAAGCAAACTATGAATTGGAGATCTATTTTATTTGTGCATAATGAAAGATCTATCTAAGAATTTAATTGTAGCTGACTACTAAAGAATCTAAACTATGTAACTCATAAACTAATTATTTTGAATCATAAAACTATGCTATTTCTATGCAAGCAAACTAACTCCTTTGATATATGTAATTTTAATCTGATTAATTAACTACAAATTCATAAGAGCAAAGCAAAAACACCATTCTAAAGACCAAGCGTAAATAAATGTGTTGCAAAACAATAGACTAATCAAAGCAAACTAAACTTAGAGTTCAAGAAGGCCTAAGTAAACCTAAGCATATTCAAATGGCTGGAAATGAACTTGGTTTGTAAACAAAACAAACACATAATATTTGTTAATCTACCTCAAAAGGAAATCAAACTATGAACTAAATAATTATAAGTAATTACGAGAAAGCAATATAATTAAACTATTATTCAAAAAGCAAGTCTACAGTGAATTAAAGATGGAATCAACAAGTTTAGAACAGTAACAAACTATGAAATCAGATATAAAGTATTAACTACATATCAAAGTACAACTAGAAAGGAAAACTAGGGCAAGCTAAAATATGAGGAATGACTAAAAAATGAATATGAAGCTTAAACAAAAAATTATGCCATTCAAAACAAGGTTCTAACTACATATGCAGGTACTGGCCAGATACATAAAATAATACAATTTGAAAACCTGAGAAGTTAGAGTCTAATTAAGCATAGAAACACAACATAGAATATTAAAGGCTGAACGAAGGTCTAGATGACAGTTTGGACAGACAGTCCGAATGACAGCCTAGATGATAGAAAACGATATAAACTAAGGAAACGAGCAGACTAAATGATCTCGACGCCGGCTGGTTGATGCATATGACCCTTTAGTGGGAGAAAAGCAGTAAATAAACTGTTAAAAGGATGAAATAACAAAAATCTATCTATACTAATCATTATCTAAGGAAAGAAACCATTTCTATTACATAATAAAACAGAGCTGAAAGGTAAACTAATTTAATCTACAGCTACAGGAAAATTAACAGAACTGAATTTGATTATAAACTAAGCTTGAAATACTGGAATAATTCAAATTCTATCTGATTGCAAATGAAAAACTAAAAGACAAGCTGAAAGGAGGTATGCATGACTGGTCATTTAAATTCTGGAAATGTAAACTACATATAAACAATAGAAATTACAATTTATGAACAATTAACCATCACCTATAGGAAAACAAAATTATACACATTGGAAATCACAATTACTTATCTGCAAATGAAGAAAAATAACGAAATATACACAAGGAAAAACCTCTGGTTGTTGAGGGGCCTTTCTCAGTAATCAGGGGTTGAGCACGAAAATACTCATCAACAGCTGAAACAAAGACTTTTTATTAAACTGAAGCAAAGTTTACAAAGAGTTTTTCTCCCCCCTTCTTCAAAACCAAAGATGTGTTTATAGTAATGATTACAAGGGAGAGTAGGTCGACCACCTCTTTCTAAAAATAGAGGTTATTTACTATTGTAGCAACAACCCATCAAAACAGGAATAAACTTAGAAAAATGGCCAACCACGTTTTGACATTTTCTGGGCAAATCCATTTCAAAGAACCACACATTACTCCTAAATGGCTTCGAATTTTGGCAAAATTCCTTATGAAGACCTAAATGGGCCTGTTCTGCACAAAACCCATGTGCTAGAATTTTTTAGTTTTACCTCGGTTTGCCCGAAAATCTAGCTCGAAACTCTGCTGTCTATTAAAAACATGTGCTCTGAATGGGCGTCCGAATGACCTGTAACATAAATTAGTTCACAAATACGGATTCTGAGTGGAATTTCTGCTGGTTTGTTGGCCAGATTGAAGGCTGGGTGCTTGAGTTATATTGGCTGAATCACCATCCATTTATGAGTTTGTTTCTTATATTTATCTATTCTTTATTAAACGTTCTCTCCTTCAATCTTTATGCGATCCACCTTGCATGATATCACCACGTGGTCTGTTTTAAAATAAGGCACCTGCATACAATTAAAACATTCATATATATTAACACTTAATATGTGAGGGTTTTCTACCATATGGTTTGTGAATGTTAAAAGACTTATACTTACATAAAATGGTAATTTATTTAAGAATTAAGAATCCATTTTTATTCATCATGTTTGTATAAAAGCTTTGTTTAAAAATATTAATTTATGATTTAACTTGTATTTATAAATAATAATTGCAATAATTATTCTAATTATAATTATTCATTTGGATAAGACAAAATCTTATTGTCAACCTTATGATTTTAATTTGTGTATGCATGTATGACAGGTTTTAGTGAGTACAAAGGAGCAAAGATAGATCAATTTGCTAACAAAGTAAGTCAAGCTATTTAAACCAATAAGAAACATATTATCAAACCCAATGCAAAACTCGAGACTGGAAGAAGGGGTGAATGAAAGGTTAGATTTGTTTTTAACACATTAAAAATAATAGACTTAGGCTCACTTTACATTTATGATATTTAATTAATAAAACAAAGTAAAAGATAGCCTTATCGAACATAGTTGTATTAAATTATGGTAGATAGGATGAGAAATTAATGTAAATAACATCATTATAGAAGACAATCCCAGATGCCAACACTCCCCCAGACCAAAGGTATGGCACGTCCTTGTGCCATGAATGAATCAGAAGTGGTGTTTCATTTATTCAAAAACTATGTTTGATCATCAATAGTTTATAGGCAATATTTCAGCAAAACTAATCCAACTTTATTACTGCATGAAAACTAGAACTTAGAAAAAAAATGTTATGTTATGAGGTGAAGAAAACAACTTCATGTTATTTAAGATTTCTTAATACATACAATTTTGCCAACTAGTAATAATTCATGCTTATGAAGACCATATAAACTAAGACTCTCTCTCCCCCAGACCGAAAGGTATGGCACGTCCTCATGCCATGAATGAATTAAGATTGGGTTAAAATATAGATAGTCTGTAAAGCCTATAGGAAACTAGTAATCCCTGTTGATTCTCAAATGTTTATTATCATTCAAGTAATTATGGACAGAGTTTTCATTTCAAGTTCATTAGACTCCTAAGTTTATGGGTCCCACCTTTAGGATAGTGATATCCTAGGTATAGTATGAGTTAGACAACAGGGTCTTAAGTGCAACTTGCAAGCTTTCTGAAATGGAAGATTGATGGAGTTCATTTTATTTAGATCAACCATGCATACCTTCCTCTAGTAGACCCACAACAACCTTTATTATCACATCCATTTTCATAGTATCTCTCTTTTTTTTCTTTTCTTTTTAGACTCTTTTTCTCTCTCTTTTTTAACCAGCTTCCTCCCCAGGTAGATTCCCCTCTTTCAGTCGGGCCTTTTCAGTACCCCGTCGGGTTTACCTAGTCATACCACAGGCCGATACACGCTGCCAGCGATCCTGTTCAGTACCCCGGTGGGTCAACATCTTAAACTTGTTTTCTATCATAGGATCTTGTCCCAATATTTCCACTCCCTATAGATATTCGACAAATAATTTTTCCTATGAAGGAGTGGTCGGGGGGAAACTCTGAAGACCATGTTACAGGGTGGGATGGTATATGGGTTGGAGGATAGCTAGTCTTCTCTTTTTTATTATCATGGAACCAAAATAAAGGCTATAAGAGGAATCTACTGAATCAAAGATACACATGGTTGATGGATTTAGTGTAAAGTGGATGAAGCCATAAGATAATGAGTGAAAGGTGTCTCTAGTCCAAATTTTTTTCTCTTTCATATAGAGTTATATTAGTGTTCCCCACAAACTAGGAATTTCATTCACTCTTATGCTACCCTGTAGTAAATATGCTTAAATAACAGACTTTGATAATGAAGCTAGGATGTACGAGTGACCTCTAGGTTTTAGATAGACTTCTGAATTATGGTAAATCCCCATGGTATTTAAAATTGGTCTTGAGTGATTATTATAGTTGGAAATATGCATGTATGAAAATAATTAATGATGTAAAATTGTTTTGGTTTAGTTATTAACATTATCTTCTTCTTAGTTATTTTATTGAAAAAAAAAACAAAAAAAACGAAGTTGCATAAATATTTAAGCTAAACATGCAACGTTTTATATATATACATATTTTCCTATACTAAATAAATAAATAAAACATTTTTATTCACGTATAGGAGCTTTTCTAATGAAACCAAGTGCAAAGCAAAATGAGAATTATACCTTTATCCACATATGAAAAGATTGTTGCAGTGATTACCTGAATGTGAAAGTTCAACCAACTTACTTTTCTTTGCATCAACAGGTGTCGAATGAAGGAATGGTATTGCGGTCGAGTTACCTCCTGAAACCATATTTCGACGTAGTCTTGGTACTCACCTTCCTTCTCTATGTCATACAGACCCTCTTCTTCTAGTTGTGCAGTTGTTTGAGCACATGATGGATCTGTTGTCAGGTATATCGAAAACTCTTTGATTTCTGGCTGCTCTCCTTCAGATGTAATCCCCAATGTATCAGCTTCTTTTGCAGTCTCGCAAAGAACATCTTTTTGTAGTTCTTGGTATTTTGGTCTGTTTGTCATTTTAGGAGCTGTTGATAAGCTCTCAACTGCTATCAAGAGATTCTCTTCTTGAGAGGTAGAGATCAAGATCCCGACTATTTCCAGGAGTTGAGAAAGTTCTCTCATACTAATGACCATCTTTGAATCCATTTGGTTAGCTGACGGGTCCTGCTTCACACAATGATTAGTCTCTGGGGTTCTTATAGCACCCAAAAAAATTTATGTGTTTTTGAGAAATTATCTACTACTAAAAAATTTTATGATTTAAACACAACACACTAAAACACCTACATGAAATTAACTTGTGGAAAGTAAACACACTCATATAGAAAGAAAACCACACTTGCATAAGAGTAAATTGTAAAAAAGTAAACTACCTAAACATGATAAAAGCATACGGGCATGAAATTAAACTATGGAAAAATAAACTTTCAACATTTGCGGAAAGAAAAGTACACTTAACTATGAGAAAGTAAAGTAACTATGTTTGAAAAAAGTACACTTAAGAGAAGTAAATTAAACTTTGAATGAAGTAAACACACTTATGCGAAAAAGGAACAACAAGGCTTTGGGGCACCCCACTATAGTGGATGCGTAGGTTCTTACCTCTCGTCTTTCTGTTATTTCCTGCCCCTTGTTGTATAATGTAAAGGCAGCCTATTTACCTAGAATCCAATCCCTTTAGCACCTCCTCGGCAACGGCGCCAAAATGTTGGGTAAAATATGCACTATCTAATTCAACACTTAATTGTTAACCAGGAAGGTAGCTTGTGAGATGAAAACACTATATGTGCAGAACTGAAGGCTTAAACTCTCCTATCCTAATTGCAATAAAAGAAACTACTATTCTAGGAAAGCAATGCATGGCCTAAAAACAACAAACTAATAGAAGGAAAAAAAACTGCTTTAAGCAAACTATGAATCTATTCTATGAATTGGAGATCTATATTATTTGTGCAGAATGAAAGATCTATCTAAGAATTGAATTGTAGTTGACTACTAAGGAATCTAAACTATGTAACTTGTAAACTAATTCCTTTGAATCATAAAACTATGCCATTTCTATGCAAGCAAACTAACTACTTTGATTTATGTAATTTTAATCTGATTAATTAACTACGAATTCACAAGCGCAAACCAAAAACACTATTTTAAAGACCAAGCGTAAATAAATGCGTTGCAAAACAATAGACTAATCAAAGAAAACTAAACTTGGAGTTCAAGAAGGCCTAAGTAATCCTAAGCATATTCAAATAGCTGGAAATGAACTTGGTTTGTAAACAAAACAAAACCAAGATATTTGTTAATCTACCTCAAAATGAAATCAAACTATGAACCAAATAATTCTAGGTAATTATGATAAAGCAATATAATTAAACTATTCTTCAAAAAACAAGTCTACACTGGATTAAAGATGGAATCAACAAGTTTTAGAACAGTAACAAACTATGAAATCAGATATAAAGTATTAAATACAGATCAAAGTACAACTAGAAAGGAAAACTAAGGCAAGCTAAAAGATGAGGAATAACTAAAAAATGAATATGAAGCTTAAACAAAACATTATGGCATTCAAAACAAGGTTCTAACTACATATGTAGGTACTGGCCAGCTATAAGAAATAATACAGTTCGAAAACCTGAAAAATTAGACTCTAATTAAGCATAAAAACACAACAGAGAATATTAAAGGCTGAACGAAGGTCTAGATGACAGTTTGGACAGACAGTCCAAATGACAGTCTAGATAACAGAAAATGATATAAACTAAGGAAACACGAAGACTAAATTATCACGACGCCAGCTAGTTGATGCATATGACCCTACAATGTGAGAAAAGTAGTAAATAAACTGTTAAAAAGATGAAATAACAAAAATCCATCTATACTAATCATTATCTAAGGAAATCAACCATTTCTATTGCATAATAAAACAGAGCTGAAAGGTAAACTAATTTAATCTACAACTACATGAAAATTAATAGAACTGAAATTGATTATAAACTAAGTTGAAATACTGGAATAATTCGAATTCTATCTGATTGCAAATGAAAAACTAAAAGACAAGCTGAAAGGAGGTATGCATTACCGGTCATTTAAATTTTGGAAATGTAAATTACATATAAACAACAGAAATTACAGTTTATGAACAATTAACCATCCCCTACAAGAAAACAAAATTATACACACTGGAAATCACAATTACTTATCTGCAAATGAAGAAAAATAACGAAATATATATAAGGAAAAACCTCTGGTTGTTAAGGAACCCTTCTCAGCAATCAAGGGTTGTGTCTAACTCAGATCAGTCACCAACAACACAAAAATACTCATCAACAGCTGAAACATAGACTTTTTATTAAACTGAAGCAAAGTTTACAAAGAGTTTTTCTCCCCCCCTCTTAAAAACCAAAGGGGTATTTATATAATGATTACAAGGGAGAGTAGGTCGACCACCTCTTTCTAAAAATAGAGGTTTTTACTGCTGTAACAACAACCCATAAAAATAGGAACAAACTCAGAAAAATGGCCAACCATGTTTTGACATTTTCTGGGCAAATCCATTTCAAAGAACCACACATTGCTCCTAAATGGCTTCGAATTGTGGAAAAATTCCTCGTGAGGACCTAAATGGGCCTATTCCGCACAAAACCCATGTGCCGGAATTTTCAGTTTTACCTCTGTTTTCCCGAAAATCTAGCCCAAAACTTTGTTGTCTGTTAAAAACATGTGGTCTGAATGGACGTCCGGATGAGCGTCTGAATGACTTGTAACAGAAATTAGGTCACAAATATGGATTCTTAGTGGAATTTTTGTTGGTTTTTTGGCCACATTAACGGCTGGGTGCTTGAGTTCTATTGGTTGAATCACCATCCATTTATGAGTTTGTTTCTTATATTGATCTATTCTTTGTTAAACGTTCTCTCCTTCAATCTTTATGCAATCTACCTTGCATGATATCACCACGTGGTCTGTTTTAAAATAAGGCACTTGCATACAATTAAAACATTCATATATATTAAAACTTAAGATGTGAGGGATTTCCACCATATGGTTCGTGAATGTTAAAAGACTTATACTTATATAAAATGGTAATTTATTTAAGAATTAAGAATCCAATCTTATGCAACATGTTTGTATAAAATCTTTGTTTAAAAATATTATTTTATAATTTAACTTTTATTTATAAATAATAATTGCAACAATGCTTTTAGTTATAATTATTCATTTGGATAAGACAAAAGATTATTATCAACCTTATGATTTTAATTTGTGTATGCATGTATGACAGGTTTTAGTGAGCACAAAGGAGCAAGGATAGATCAATTTGCTAACAAAGTAAGTCAAGCTATTTAAACCAATAAGAAACATATTATCAAACCCAATGCAGAACTCGAGACTGGAAGAAAGGCTAAATGAAAGGTCAGATTTGCATATAATACATTAAAAATAACAGACTTATGCTCACTTTACATTTACGAGATTTAATTAATAAAACAAAGTAAAAGATAGCCTTATCAAACATAGATGTATTAAACTATGGTAGATAGGATGGGGAATTAATGTAAATAACATCATTATAGAAGACAATCTCGGAGCCCAACAAGACTGGATCGGTTTGTAGTCACTGAAAAAATGGTGGACAGACATCATTTCATTCGTCAGTGGGTGGGGAGTGGGGGACACTCTGACCATCTACCCATTTTTCTAGAATATAGGATTGGGCCTTTAAAACCGCCCAACCCTATGAAATTTAACAATACTTTGCTTAAAGATGACAATTTTCGGCAGCTGATCATCAATCATTGGGTCCCTTTTGATCCGGACAGTAGGCTCTCTGCAACTTTTAAGTTTGCTGCAAATTTTCATAATATCAAGGCATATATTAAAGGATGGGCAGCTTATAAGAGATGCAGAGAAGATCGTGAACTAAAGTTGATTGAACAAGAAATTATTGAGACTCTAGAAAAGGAGGGAGGGGGTATGTTGACCCAAACTTACAAAGAAGCACTACCTAGTTTGGAGGGGAGAAGGAACACTATACTAATAGAAAGGGAGGATACTTGGAGATTAAAAAGCAGGGCCATCTGGTTGGAATGTGGGGATGAAAATACAAAGTTTTTTCATGCATATGTTAGGGGAAGGAAATCGACAAACACTATGTTATCTCCCAAAATAAATTTATTTTGATAGTATGAAGAATTTGATTTATGTAATGAAAGATCTGAGGATGAATAACAAATTGAAGGTCTTTGTTTTTTATATGTTTGAAAAATTTGGAAGTTTTAGCTTTCGGTGGCTTAGGCAAGGCTTTTAATAGCCCATTAGCCACCGAAAGGCTATGTTTCAGCAGTTAACACTTTAACATAGGATAAATGTAAACCACCAAAAGCAGGCCCGAGCGAGTAAAATGCAAAAAAACTTTCGGTGGCTTAGGCGAGAATGCAAATGACTCATTAGCCACCGAAAAGCGTTGCTTTCGGCAGCTTAGGGAGAAGACCAAGAAGGGTGTTAACCGTCGAAAGCAAACAGAAAGCGACATTGGAAAAGGTGCTTTCGGTGGCTTAGGAAAGACTCGGGATAACTCATTAGCCACCGAAAGGTGATGCTTTCGGCAACTTATCGAACAATTCAAAGCAGATTTTAACCACCGAAGGCAAGAAAATAAGCGTCAAGGGAAAATCACTTTCGATGGCTTAGGAGAAAGCTTAGACATTTCATTAGCTACCTAAAGGATGGGTTTTCGGTGGTTAAAAGGGTTTTTCGGCAAGGCCACTATCCACCGAAAGCTAGGTTTCACCGAAATGCTAGGATAATGGTTTTGCTGGCTTAGGCGAAAGGGATATCACTTCATTAGCCACCGAAATCCATCTTTTTGGCGGCTAGCACACAAACTTCCGAAGGCTATTAACCACTGAAAAGGTAACATGTGAAAACGTGTAGAAAGCAATCAAATCAAACCCTGTCAGCAAGATAAACAATCAGTGAAGGGCGTGACAAACCACCGAAAGGACTTGAGCCTGCATAACCACATGTGGAAATAAGTGAAAGAGGTCGTTATAGAACTGATAAAGGACTGATAGGATTGGAAACCCTCATTTTTCTTCCACCTGTCCAAAAGAACAACAGAAAGCTCACCGAGTACCCAGGATGATTTGTAATATGATTGTTGGGCAAAGGAAATTGAGAAGATCAGCTATTGCCATCGCCTTATGACCTCATCATCCATCATGACAACAAAAACTCTCATAGTCAGTGCCAAAAACTCTAGCACATTTCACTTTCAACCTTAGCATTCCTCTCCACCAGAAAAACCATCTCGGAGAAAGCAGCCTGCTAACACACTATCATACAAAGCTTAGAATTATTTTTGTAGGTACCCAGGAGCGGCATTCATCAATATGAAGAAGGGAGGACCTGCTCTCAGGCAGGAGTTGGGAGATATCAGCTATTTGGAAGCACATCCAGAGGTCTGTAAACTCTTCCAAGATGCTGGCTGCTAGAGGTTTTGTGAGAAGATACAAGGTTCCCATCAGCAGCTGGATGAGGCATTTTCCCTCTCATTTGATGGTTCAAAGGAAGTCATAAGCAAAGAGGAATTTCACATAGATGAAACCCTAATCACTGAAGTGATTGAATGCCCTGACACAGGAGAAAAATGGTTCAAAACCACCATACCAAAAGATGTATAGTTCAGGTCTTACCTGAAGCCTGAGCATAGAGGAGTGGTGTGGAAGAAGAGTGTGCCATCATCCTAGTTGGAAGAGAGGTGGAAACAACTACTAAAGGCCATTGTGGTCTACCTAACATGTGAAGGAAGATATAACAGAGTCATGATCTACCATTTCAAGTTAATAAACCACTTCACAGGTAAAATCCCACTAAATTTTCCCTTTTACTTACACATAAGTTTGGGAAAGATGGCACACCAAGTGAAAGCCCAAACAACCAAGATTGCTGGTAGACTGTCTCACCATGTCCTTATCCAACTGTTGATCCAAGAGTTACTGAAAAGAAGGAATATGGCATGGACTTATTTCTTGTTTTGGAATGGATTTAAGACAGGCCTTCAGCCAGAAGAGAAGGGGAAGTCTCTTGCCAAAAAGTCCAGCACACCAAGGAGTGGGAGAAGAAAGAGGATGGATATATCCCCAGTAGCAGTAGAAAAACCTCCCTCCTCTTCCAAAGCCAAGAAGGTAGAAAGGAACTTGGACTTTAGTGAGAAGGGCTAGGAAGTTGAAACACACAATGAGAATATTTTGAATCTACCCTACTCAGATTCTGAAGAGGAGCAAGAGAAAGGTGCAGACCTAGCTTTGCAAATTGTACTAGTGGCTGAAGAACTACCGTCCCACACACCAAAGGAGAAAGAGGAACCAACAGAGAAGGCTTCCTCCAGCAAGCCCAAAACTCAAAAGATAAATCAATTACTGAGGGAAATTTATGAGATGGAGATTTTGGAAAGGGAAATAAAGAAAAATAATGCTGCATTGACCAACAGGAACAAGCTGCTACATAAGTTTTACCTAGAGCAGAGAGAAAGCTATATTTTCTTAAAAAATATTGAATACAAGGTACCTAAAAGACAATACTAGATTGTACAGGATGATTAGGCTCCAAAGACTGTAGCTGAAGGAGGCCAAGGCAACCCCTAGCTGCCACCCCATGTTGGAAACCCTAGCTAAAGTTGCAGTTAGCCTTCAGCCTCCAGAAACTAGCCAGGTTGCTGCTAACCCTCCTAGAACAGAGCCTGCTGAAGAAGAAAGCTGAGCAGACATACCTAAATGAACATTTTTGGAAGAAACCTGATAATTTTTGGAAAACAGAGCTTTCGGTGGCTTAGGCGGACGCTGGGGCAGTTCATTAGCCACCGAAAGCGCCGCTTTCGGTAGCTAATGGTTCCGATAGTCTAGCCTCTTAACCACCGAAAGAAGACAGAGGCTTAAAATTAATTTTTGGCTTGCAAGACCAGTTTTGGGCAAATATAGATGGCTCAGGGACAAAGTCTGAAGATGAAAGACGCAGAAGAAAGCATCAGGAAAGATTTGTTTCAGTTTTACTATGACATAATAGTGGAAAAGGTCACCAACACCTAGCTGTCGAAAGAAAACAATGACTTAACCAACAAAGGGCCAGTAGCAGTGATTTCTAGCAGTTACCTCAATTATCTGAAGGTTCATACAATGAACTAATTCTTCAGTTAGTTAGACAAGTAGTTAATTAGGGTTTTTTAACCTAATTTGCAAAAAACTATTATTTTGTTTATTTTTGTAAAAACAACACCAAGTTTTCAAGATTTGTATATTTGGTAAAGTCTATAAAGCCTAAGAATTATTTTATGGAAAAGGTTCAACTTCGGGGACTTGTAGACCATACTATTGTTAGCTTCTCATTTTGCTCATGATTTAATATAAGATCTTTTGTTATCATTTGTTCAGCTTCCATTTCTGTCTTTTCTGTGCTTATGCTTTAATGTGTATTTAGGTTAAATTCAAGTTAATTAATGACTGATAGCTATCGCCCTATTGGAATATTGATTTGATTTGAATTATAAGTACCATCCTTATCATGATTTAGCCATTTATATGCATCTATTTTTTGTGTAAATATGCCAACCTGATGAGTTCTCCATCCCTGCATCTTATTGTCAACCTCTGAACAGTGGTAACTAAAAGCCTTGTACCTGATTGAGTTTCATGCATGTCTTGAGAGTGGAAGGTCATATAGGTCACCTGACTTGATCTATATTAGAGAACCCTAAATATATTTAAGTTACTAGGAATCCTTGAGCTACAACCTAGAGGATTTTCCTATAGTGATAACAAATTGGTGCCGTTGCCGGGGAGAGAAGACTGAAGCTCAGCTTCCCTGGGAGACAACATAGACCCTTGCTTTGATGATAGACAAATCTTGGGAATTATTCTGGTTGTAAATCATCTATATGGAAACTCCATTGAAATAAGGTGGCTTCAAGAATACCAAGTACCAGAGAAAACCCTTAGGGGCCACCAGCAACACCGGTTTCAGATCCAAAAGAGATTCTGAGAAGAGTTAGGGCTTCACTAAGGCAGACCCACAGTGCTGCAAAGGAAGCTACATCGGGTATTTCAAGAAATATTTCTACTATTATTTCTTCTGCTGAAACACTTAATTCTCAGGAATTTATAAATACATCAGAAAATTCTAGGGTTTGGGCATCTTCAAGCACTACTGCTTGTGAAGATCCAATCCCTAGTGACTCCAGTGGGATAAGTTTACCACCACCACCTTCTCAATTACTAGCTATATTAGTACTATCTTCCTCCACCCTTCCCATACCCATTTCCAATATGGTTGCCCCTCAATTGACTAAAATGGAAAGGATCCTGGTAGCTAGGTATGCCCCCCCTAAATTTGCGAAATCCCTTCTCGGCCATGCCCACTGGAGATTACCTCAAGTGCATGCCTAAGTTCATAGGAGAAGGATATTTCACAGCTAAAGAACATCTAGAGGCATTTTACGGTTATGCTGAGAACATTAACATAGAACAAGAAGATGTACGGACTAAGGTTTTTGTGCAAAGCCTAGATGGTCATGCAAGGAAATGGTTTAAAGAACTGCCTGCTGGGTCAGTGGCAGGCATTGAAGCCCTAGATGACATCTTTCTAAAACATTGGGGATAAAGGAGAGACCACCTCTATTATATCACAGAGTTCAACAACTTGAAAAGAGAAAATGGGGAGTCTGTCTCCAACTTCACCAAGAGGTTGAACAATATGTACAGGAAGATCCCCACTGAAATCAAGCCCACCAATACCTCATCTAGGATAACTTATGTGAATTCCTTTGACTCTAATTTCTGCCTACTTCTCAGGGAAAGGAGGTCTACCTCCTTATCACTCATGCAAGATGCTGCCCTAGAGGTAGAATCAAACATTGTGGCATCTCAGAAGGTCAAAGGAAAGATAGACAGGAAGAGGCAGCCGACAGACCCTATTGGGGCTTCTTCATCGGAGAACAAGATTGACAAAATTACCAAACTGTTAGATAACCTAAATGCTGAAATGTCTAAGCTGAAGTACCAAGGACAGATACCTGTGAGGGGTAAAGGGCCAAGTGATTTTGCTCCTTGAAACCCTAATTTTGTCCCTTATAGAAGAGGAAAGCCCCCAGTTCAGATTCTCAGAAGGGAAAGGAATCAAGAGGAAGATTAGAGAATAAGAGCTCCATTTCAGAATGTTGTATTAGAAGAAGAGCCAGAATTCATTGAAGAAGAAGGAGAAGCTGAAGACAACATCCACTGCATGGAGGATGAGGTAGACTATTCTTTTTCGACACAGGCAGAATATGAGGAAGCCCTAATTGATGAGCAGATCAATGAAGGAGCTGTACAAATGGTCAGGGAGGGTACAATTTGGGGTCAAGGCTGGTTGCTCCTCTTAAAAAGAATGCTATACCTATTAAACAACCTACTGCACCAGCTAAAAAGGCTCCTGTTTTACCAAAGAAAATGGTTGTCATTCCAAAACCATTGCAAAAACAAGCACCTTCATCAAGCCTTGACCATGTGCAACTCAAAGCTCCAGTACATGACGTAAGGTTTCCTGATAGGCTGCATTATTCTTTCAACCTTGAGTCAGAGATTCAGAAATTGAAGATCCCTTTCCCATTAATTGAGCTAATGAAAAATGATGCATTCAAGTCTTCCATTCTGAATTATCTTCAGCCAAAGGTGCATATTGATACTGACTTTGTAAATCTGCAAGATGACAAACCTGTTGTAACTCTAGGCCCCATGATCGAAGACCTAAAGGAGTCATGCCCACCTTTCTATATATCCTTGAATATCCATGATAAAGTCCTTCATAATTGTCTGCTAGATTCAGGAGCTTCTCATAACCTAATGCCAAAGGCTGTGATGGATGAGCTTGGTCTCATCATCACAAACCTCTACCATGATTTATTCTCCTTTGACTTTAGAAAGGTCAAGTGCTTGGGCCTCATCAAAGACCTTTTTGTGAACCTAACTCAGCTACCTTCAAAAAGCATCATGATGGACATTGTAGTGGCTGATATCCCTCCCAAATTTGGTCTCTTGTTGTCTCGATCATGGAGCAAAAGGCTAGGTGGCACCCTTCAGATGGATCTTACATATGCCACCATTCCAATGTTTGGAGGGGAGACCAAGAGGCTTTACAGGGAAAATCAATTGGCCTACATCATAGAAAATGAGAGCAATTCAGTGAACCACCCCATCTATGCAGTGGACATTGATTTTGTGTCATGCATTCTGCAAATAGATGATTCTCAACAAACATCAGTCTAGCTCACTAAGCCCACCTATTAGCAGCCTGAAGAAGTGGCCACATCAGTCTGGAACATGTATTTTGATGGAGCTAGCACTTAAAGCTTAGCAGGTGTAGGTGTAGTATTGATCTCCCCATCCAAGGAAAACATTCATCTGTCTTATAAGCTTGATTTTAAAGCCACTAACAATATAGCAGAATATGAAGCCTTATTGCTAGGAGTTAAAGATGCCAAGGAGATGGGGATCATGTGCATAAGGATTTTTGGAGATGCAGACCTTATTATACAATAGGTCAACAACACTTTTCAGACAAAGAATGTCAGATTAAAGGTCTACAGGGACGAGGTATGGAAACTCAGAGACTCCTTTATGTTTTTTGAACTGTCATATATACTTAGGTCTTTGAATCACCTGGCTGTCTCTGCAAGTTTGTTTGTTCCTCCTTTACCTCCTAAGCTCAGCTATGATGTTCAGGTTAAGTACAGACCTTCCCCTCCAGATAATGTCAAATTTCGGAAGGTGTTTGAGAATGATGACGAGCTTAGCAAATTCCTTCAGCTAGTAGATTAATTCTCTGATATACATATAGATAAGGAAAACCTAAACATGGAGGAATCCAAACAACTCAAGTTAAAAGATAAAGTGGTTGATCAAAACA
>LPNX010865703.1:7559-19507 GCA_001517045.1 Pseudotsuga menziesii
TGTTTATAAGTTACGCCCAATTTCTTAGAAGAGAGTAAAAGGTAACTCTTCTCGATAAATTACAGGGCGATAGAACTCGTGAAAGACGATTAAAATCACTGCTAATGATGAAATTCTGGTAATTGATGAATTAAATTTTGGATTATCCATAAATGCTTTGACTGACCATGTAGCCGATTCATGAATCGGGAAAATGATAGTAAATCATGCTGAGCACCAAGGAGTGTGCGTTATCAAACATTGAGTACAAAAAAAACAAAAAACAAAATTACCGTGGGAGCACGAGGGTGTTAGGCAAGTGATTGCCGCATGAGCACATCGGTGTTAGGCACATATGCCGCAGGAGCACAATGGTGTTAGGCAAGCGATTGCCGTGTGAGCACATTGGTGTTAGGCATATGGTGTGGCAAAAGACCTAGGCAAAATTTTTGGACATCTAGAAGACAGGACGCTGTTTGATGTCACTAAGGGGAAAACTTTTAACTAGTTTTTAAAAGGGAGAGTAACCTCAGAAATTGCTATAAGTCCACACAAGAATGAAAAGAAACTCAAATATGTTTTGAAAACATAATGAACATAAAACATGTTAACGAACTTTTAAGTAATTAAACTGTTATGGTCGAGAACAACATAACTATCCAAAGGGTGGACCAACCCTGAAAATGATAGTAATTACGTTTATTGATGAATGAATTGCATTATGAAAATGATTGGGCACCAATAAAAAGAAAACTAGAAAATTGCAATGCAAAAGGGACCTATAGATCTTGTTTTAAATTGAATTGCAACTTTGAACATGAATTACTGAGTAATATTTTTGGTCTAGACCTGAACCTTATGCAGGAAACTTCAGGTCTTGAGCAATAGCAACTTGATAAGAGACAAGAAAGATCGAAGGAGAGCAGATAAAAATGATGAAAACAAGAAATGACGATAAAAAAGAAGAACGATATTGGTTGAAAATAGGAACACCGAGGATGGTGTTATTTTTTTTTAGGGGGAAAGGATGTAATGTCCCTCTTGTTGTACCCTAAATGCTTTGTGATTGTAAAAATGTTAAAGTGTAATTGTTATGGTGAGGAGCTCAAGTCCAAGGCCCCACCAGAAACAAGAACTGGAACTCAATATGAGTTCCTTACCAAAAAGGACAAGTTGAGGAGACTCGGGACATCAATGACACTTAACAAGGGCTAATGGAGAACAACTAAAATAAACTTAAGTGATAACTTAGTCTTAGTTATCATTTGAAGTATTGTCGGTATTAGAGATAAGGTCCACCCTAGAAGGGGTTCGTACTTCACTAAATTTTATCCCAACAAGGATGTCGTAGCCGAGATGTCTAACCCTATTATAGTTAAGCCATAATAGAGGGAGTTGAAGTCCTTTTAATGGGGACATAAAAGAATCAAGGAGTTTAAGTATTTATCCCTAGAAGAAAAAATCTAAAGGTAATTATTACCTCCACCCTTACTTCGTCCAACCATTCGATAAAATACCGTTCTACGGAGACTAATTCTATAAAGACTCTTAATAAAATTTATGAGTGGTTGTGATACACATATTTTTAAAGGGGTGTTTACCTATTCACTATTAATCCTATAGATATTTATAACACTTACCTAGGAAAGAAATATTCTCTTTTTCATAATAGCGAGAGGTAATATATTTAGTTACTCCCCTCCAATAAAGGTTTATTAAATCATTCAATAATAATTTTCCCTCACCATTAATTTGAATGGTTATTGGTTGGACACATGCCCGGACAATGGTTAAATGGATTCCAGAATTATTGCAAGACAGAGGGAGACCTCTCTCCGCTAAGTAAATGGCAGAATTTCTATCTTAAATTATGGATAGCCTGGTACACCTCAGGGAAAAAGGAATTCTCCTATGCTTATTTAATGGGCTTGATTTTCAGTTTTAGGGGGGGGGGAAGGGAAAACCTGGAGCGTTGCATCCAGGGAGAGGGTTTGTCATATGTTTCGAGGAATTTCGTTTCATGAGGAGTTGTGCGCATTGCTTCTGGAAGATGGATAAATTGTGCCGAGAACATAAATATGTTGGATCACATATATAGTGCAGCCACGACAGTATGGATTTGGACGGGCTCTACTATATGCTTCTGCCCCTTTTCCATTATGTATACATGTGCTTAATACCACTTTGCAAAGATTTGTATTATTAACCTGTGAATAAGGAATGCTAGTTCACATCTTATTTTCCTTATACATAAGTCTACTTCCAGGCCGCGGCTAAGGGTTCTGTCCATAGCGACGACTGTAATAAACCTGTTATTGGAGAGAGTTTTCTCTCAAGGAGTATCTGGATTTGGGGTTTAGGGCCTGAGTACCTCTACGCCTTAAGTATTTCCATTGCTGAGCTAGCTTCAGGTCTGCGTGTAGGCAAGCCTTAAGTACTCTATTAAAGGACTAAGACTATGGTTTATTCTCCACCCATAATCCAATCGTTCCTTAGATTGCAACCTTGGACTGATAATTATCAAATTGGGACAGATATTTATCATTTTTGTTTAGGGGAAAAATGGATTAAAGGACGTCACACTAAGATGTGCAATTTTTTTATGTAGATTATACCTCAAGCCCTAGATCCGACCTGACAACGTTTACTTCCACCCAAGTAAAGGCATTCAGCTGTCCCCTTATTTTTGTGAGCATATGGATTTCGTTCCATTGGGATTGATGGAAACATAGCGCAGATAGAGCGTGTGGATGGGGTGAAATGACCCAAGTTTATTTTTCTGTGTACGTGGGGATTTAGTTCATTTGATCAATAACCTACTGTAGTGCTTGTTTTATAAGGCAATCGTTTTTTATCAGGGCAACCTAATAGATAGGATTAAAGCTGTTATGGTTTTATTAGAACCAATAATAGCAAAACCGCATAGCCCATCCCACTAAGTATCTTGTAGCTTAAATGCTTTATAAACAAATGTAAAGTGGATGTTCATGGAACACATCTGCAAGGCGGGGTGGGAAAGTGGAAAAACGCAGGAGGGGCATCACAGTCACTGCTTGCCAGCGTTTAGGGCCCTTACATCATCTCAATGCTTTGCATGTACTGCGTGGAAATACCTGCTAGTGTGAGTCCAATACTTCTCACTCTGACTTATACCTTCAATATTACTTTCTTTATTACCCAAATGAATTAGCGAGTGAAGAAGCCTTCGCTCAGCAGACTCCAACTCACAGATTGATATCTCTGTTTTGGTGATCACGAATTATATATATATATATGACGGGGGTAGGTGAAGATATACATATTTATAAACCATTTGTATCCTCCACAAGGTTTCTGCATGAAATTTTTACACCCATAGAAAAAGAACCTATCTTGGATGGGTGTCGATTTGTGTCCTGGGCGGGTAATATTTTGGTGTTTAAACCTTTTAGCGAACCTCTGCGGTGTTACAAAACCTGAACTTATTAAAAGGTTATAGGCCTCATTATTTCTAGCTCCTATCAGATGGGATAATCCTTTTGGATATGCCGAGTGTTTGCCTTCTATGTGTAGAAACATATGAATTTATCGTTAAGCAGCAGGGAGAGATATTACCCGAATCTTTTCTTTTTTGACAGAAAAATTGCTAATACCTACAGATAATATGTTAATCATCGTTGAACAACCTTTTATTATTTGTATCCTTATAAACCCAGACATTATTGATTGGGTATGACTAGTTTAAGGGTCCGGAGTTTCCCATGACCTCTGGGTTAATGATTGCCCCAACTGTTATTAAAGAGTATACTTTAGACTCAAATGTTAGGAAGTCTTGAAAGTGTAAAACAGGAAGCAGTATAGCAGCATACTTGTTGCAGCTTGGATGGTAAGAGAATTTTTGCATTCTTGTAACCGACTATTTGGAAAATATTACATGCTAAGACAGTTTGGTGGACGTAACCCCGAGTTTGGGGTGAACCATGTACATTGGCGTCCCTTTATTTTGTGCTTATTTGTTCATTGTCCTGTATTTTTGTTTGTCATTATGATGGGTGAAATATTTAGAAAATTAGGACAATGATCTTTGTCGGTACCTTAAGCATGGTACTGAATAACGACTTGCAAGGTAGTGAGTAAATGGAAATGATTAACAACCTGTAATAAATCACATTAATATTTTTGTCATCAACAAGATTAATACGTTATGGGTTAAATATTTGTAAGATTATGTTATGGATAGGCATTGAAGTATAAGCCTTGTGTTTTAATGATTAGAGATAAATAATGATTGGCCCTTCACAAGGAGATGGTAATTATGCAACTCTGCACCTTTGAGAATGGTTTCCTTATATAGTTTTACGATTAAAACGATGTTTTCAAATCACTTGGAAGCCTATAACTTAGCTAAGAGTTCAAGTTCATTATTGATGAATTGTATCTTTTGGGGCATGTTACAAAATAATGATTTAAGGCTTGACATAAGAATTTATCTATTGGGATGCATCACATGTATGGATTTCAGTCATATAGTTTATTATGATTCCAAGGTAAGGTTTGCAAATGGCAGAATCCAGGAAAAATGAAAAAGCCTAAGATATTTATCCCATAGTTATGGATTTACATAATTGTGTATTTCATGGTATAGGCAAGAGAAAAGGTAATGAATATAACAATAGTTTGTGTACCTGTACGTTAATTACAAGTTGTTATGGCCAGAAAAACTCTTATTCATTTGATTCAGGGACATGTTATAGTTAGGATGCACAATCTGGAACAAAACCTGGGGTTATCAATAACAATGGTGGAAGGGATGTAACAGGTAGTTGTGACTTGTGCTGTTTCAGCGATAGAAAGCTTCCTCAAAGTAAACAACACACTTTAAAGTGACTGTTATACCATGAGTGTAGTTTTGATATAACGAAAACTGGATTAGACATGCTTCATAGAAATATCTTGCAGAATTTTGGCACTAACATGGTCCTTGTTCTAAGATGTAGTAACAATAAAACATCAAATTTACTTGACGTTCACACAACTCACAATTGTGGGGACGTTACACTTGCCCTTCCTACCAGGGATGATTTTAAGGAACCATACTTATATAAAAGTGTATAAATATTGGCGAATATTACCAATTCTTAAAATGCAAACTATAAAATGATTGGTGATATTTTTCAAAAAATATTTTAATTTCCAAGGATTTTATATCTTTTATATAATAATTTGGCGATTTTTACGGTGAAATTTTTTTACCCCATCACAATTGGGAAAAACAGGGCTTCAAAAAATGCAAAATGGTGAATCTTTTTTGGGAGAAAAACATGGAAAAATAGCCCACTAGGCTAAAATTCGCCCCTAAAATTATCCCTGCTTCCTAGTTTGTTGAATATCTTCTCCATTTTACTGGAAAAGACCATATTACAGCAGAGAAGCCTTTAGGATCTTTCCATAATTTCATTGATAATTGTGAAATCGTGCATGAGGATGTTGTCATGAGGTTATTTTCGAAATCTTTTGGTGGAGATGTTGGGTTTTGGTTCCAAAATTTGAAATATGATTCAATAGGATCGTGGGAAGAGTTACATGATGTCTTTTTAAGTATTGGGGTAAGAATAAATCTTATGATCAATTTCTTTCTGAATTTTTTGAAAAGGGAGAATGCTGAATCAATTACTAAATTTAATTGGAGGTTTCAAAGTTTTTATATCAGTATGCCTACAGAGGTCAGACCTTCGACAAAACTTGCTATGGTATATTATGTTATGGCTCAACATTCAGATCTTGTTTTTAACCTGTTAGAAAGGAAATCATCATATTTAGGATAATTGTTTGAGGATGCAAAAGGAACGGAGGAGAACATCTAAGCTTGCAAAATGCTTCGAGATCGGGTTCATGTTCGAGATATACAAGCTTATGAAAAGGAAGAAGAACGTAGGTATCATTCAAATTTAAGACATTTTTCTTCATCATTTTCATATGAACAAGGATATAAATGACACTTGTGTTGATTCTTCATATCAGTTTGTTGACTTTTTCGATGATAATATACTTCCATTGGATTATAGTAGAAATTTCCTAGCTCCTGCTATGATAGTATCATGTTATGAAGATGAAGTTGTTGTTTTTCAACCTCTTACTATTGATATAAGAAATAAGATACCATTCTCGACTTATGGTGAATTTGAGAATTTTATTTGTTCAAGTTTTGATCAAGGGTTTTATTTAAAGGTCGAGAAGTAGTTTGAAGAGCCCTTGGTTTCCATTCTTGAGCCAAAGTTGAAAAAGAACAACAATGGAGAGGAAGAGAATGCTTCACTTTATGATGAATATAATGAATAGATTGAAGTTTTAAATCAGAAATTTCATGATCCCATGGCTTCTTGGATGGAGTTGTATTTTTCAAAGGTTTCTAATGCTCCATCTTTTGGCATACTTCCTATTTCGAGTCATAAGTATCAGCTTCCTACAAACTCTTTATTGCATTTATCACATGTTTTGTGGGCTTTCCCAAAAATTAGCGTGCATGGAATTATGATTCTCAGTCAAATGGTTTCTTGGCTTCACTAGAATTATGATTACACTTGATTGGGTTGTTTCCTCTAATTAAAAGTAGGAGTAAATAGTACAATAAGATCACTATACGAGCATGCATATTTTTTTCAGTATGCTCGTTTATAGCAGTATTTTGTCATTTAAGAGGTATGTCTTCAGAGTTTGAGAAAGTTGCGGAGATTTGGTAAATGGCTCCATCACCCAATGAAGAAGGCACAAGGTCTACATGTTCTTGAGGCCTCAAAAAGAGGACTTCATCACACAGCAAGAGACAGATGTTATAACTAGATCTTGTTCTTAGTTTATCTGTTCTTTTTGTCCTAATTTTCAACTGTTTGTTTAAAATGATTTTACATTTTATGATGATTTTAAGAACTTTTGACAATCATTAATTTTTGTTGGATTTAATGCTTTTAATGGTTGAATTATTTCATTAATTTAGTTTTAAGGTTTGTCTTTTGAGCTTATTAGTTAATATGTATATCTTTAAGATTTCAAAAACTTATAATAAAAGTTTATTCCAAGTTTTCTTTATAATATAACCTTCATTTTTTAGTCCTTTGTCAAATATTTTTATGAGGAGATTCGCGTAGAATCTATGTTTTTCATTTTTTTGTCATTATGATTGGGAGAATATTATGAGGAAATGGAAGTGAATTCTAAAAAAACAAAAGAGGTTTCTTTCCACAACAGAATCATTCACAAAAACCTCTCTCATTTTTGTAACAGATGTTATCGTTTGAGAGATTCAAATTCATCTTTGTGGCTTATTTTTAGGGTTTAAATTATTTAATAGTTTCTTGTTTTAGTCACGAATTTCCATCATGTATTTGAATCAATTGAAGGATAATTTTTAAAAACCAAGAGACATTTTTGTTCACAATAAATGCATTAAAAAAAAACCTCAAATTTCCCCAAATCCGATTTGTTATTTTTGGGTTAATTATCTTTAAATATTTTGAGTTACAATATAACTAATTGATGTAAGTGTTTCAAATTTTGACCTAGAAGGTAGTTATGGAACTAGTTTACCTTTGTAAGGATAAAGGGAATACAAACATAGAGTTTTCGGGTGGGGATTTTTCAATCAAGCAGAGGCTTTTGGAGATTTGATTTCTCAAGCTAGCATTTATAACTCTTATGTAAGTGGATGACTGTTATTGATTATATATAAACTGATAAGACCTTTTATATGTAATGCTTTTCCATTTCTGATCTGGTTGATTGTTCATTCTACAATCTCATTTCTTGTTTAAAGGTTTTTTCATGTAAATGCTTGTAACCTCTGGGTGCAATTAGCATTTCATGTGTAATGTTTTTGGCTTATTGGGATGTGTTTGATCCCAAGTTTATACAACTTGGATGATTCAGTTTTGTATTAGCTTGTGGATGTTTATTTCCTCCTTGCTGATAATTTTTTAAAAACCAAAATCCTTAAAACCAATTTTATTTTATTTTTATTTCAGATTGTGTTGGCTTGTTCTTCTAGTAGTTTGAGAACAATTTATGGCACTAAGAGATACTTGTATACTCATAATGGGTTTAAAGTATGTTGTGGACTATATTCCTTTAGTTCGCACCTTTTAAAGAGGCCTTTTCTTTATACATAAAAATAGTTTTTATATTCCTTTAGTCCGTATATCTTTATACATAAAAAATTCTTTTTATATTCCTTTAGTCCTTATGTATTTATACATAAAAATATTTATCCAAACCCTTTTACTTATAATCTCACATGTGAGAAGATTGTTACGAGAAGGGTAGTTGGAAAAATGATTATTTAAGTATCTCGATTGAATAACGATCAAATTTATCTCGTGGATTATATTCGCTTAGTTCTTATACTTTTTAAAGAGACCATTATATATATACAAAATCCAATATATAATGGTCCTATAGAACATATAGGGATGCATGCATTTTTTTAAAAGAAACTTTTATAAAAAATGGGAACTCAAATATAAGGTTTTGGTTTTAATGCATATCTCACCTACGGTTCCTTTGACTTTATATTGAATTCGTGTGGTTTCTTAGAGTTCTATTCAAATTAGCATGCATGAGTGGACACATCACATAGAAATAAGTTGAACAGAGGGATGGGTTGGACGCATCCAACATTCATAGAGAACAAAGATCATCTTACGATTTAGCTATAATTAACCTAACGAGTAGTAGAGGCACCAATTATCATAAAGCATCCAGTTCCATAAAAAAGTGCATAGCCAAACTCGAAGGGATGCAGTTCAAGTTCCAATAGGAGCAGTGGCGCATACCATAGAAGTAATGGAAACATACGCAAATGTATAGGCAATAGTCTAAGCAGCGTATCCAGCTTATGACAGTTAGGGGAAAGCAATTACATAACTTCTAGATCAATATAAAGAGTAAAACCTGAAACTAGTAACTGATCCAACAGTTCCATATCCAGTTAAAGAGCACTATTTGGGGTACATCTAACCAACTAAGGTAGCACAAGATATGATGACAGCATGTCAATCAAGGTCCAGACAGAATTGCATTGAGAAGGGTGTATGAGGAGGAGGCCGTATAGATATCAATGTCATTAAAAGCGGAGCGAGTCATGCAGAGTTTTACAAGTATAAAACAGATTCAAATCATGCATAGGTTAAAACTCAACTTACATTATAGATCTGGATCGATTAAAAACTCGGAGGTTAAGCTCATCATATCAAGATTTTGACTCACATAGAAGTAAAAAAAATAATAGAACCCAACATAACTTACATATCTGGTTCGATGGAATGCGCAGAGGTTAAACTGGTAATACATCCCATATATTGACTTGCAAAAGTTAAAACCCAACAAGATTTACAGATCTGACCCACAAAGAAAATCTTAAAGACAACGGGAAAGAAAACAACAACCAATACCAACTTACTACATGCTTATGGAGTCAAAGTTGATCTATGGGAAAAAAAATACCCTTTTTTTTCTCATGAATACTTTGTCGAAGGTCTTCGAATCTTTCAAGGGTTAGATCATACCTTATGTGGAACAAATATCACATGCCGAGATGTAGGTCGTGTAGCAGTGCATCCCTCTGCGCAGGCCCCATTACCTGATCCCTTTACAAAATAAAATCTCTCGAATCGACATTTAGGGTTTGCTAACTCAGCCCCTTTTTCTCCCCTCTTTCGTTCACCAAATTCCTTATTTATACCAAAAAACACACCAGCATTCCCATTATTTTTTTCGTTGAGTCAGTCAGAAGGCCCTAAATTCTACGTGACATTATAGGAACGAATACCTCAAAATCCATCGTTTGAAATTAAATAATACTATTTTTTTCCCCACCAAGAAACGACATAACCTAAAAATCCGTGATGACATATCTTATTATATACTTCGCAATTTTTAAAGAGTGGGAAGATAATCTAGGGTCCTTTGACTATTCCATGAGTGTGGTCGTTTCTAAAATAATGGAAGAAAAAGCAAGTGGTTAAAATACCATTATGACCAAATAGATAGTCCAATGTCAATTCCCTTTATTCTTCTTTATGTAAATATGGGTTACTTTTATAAGCATTTTCAATACAAACAAATTTCATTAATTTAGTTTAGAAATCTTTTAAAACCTTCACAATTATATACATCTATATATAATTAGTTTTCAAGGCTACTTCTATCTCACTTTTGTTAAAATGAAATTTGGTTTAGAAATCTTTTAAAACCTTCATAATTATATTTATGTATTTATAATTAGTTTTCAAGGCTAGTTCTATCTCACTTTTGTTATTATTTTATTTTAAGGAGATGTCTTCTTTTCACTTTATACTTACTGATTCACATAAGCTCATAACAAAGCTCATATTAATCATTTTTGTACTTTATGTCCCAATTTCATAACCATAGTAATATCTCATTATGTTATTTGGACAAACCATCAATACTAGTTTGTTTAATGTTTATAGGAGATTATCAATCCCTTGGTCTCTTCATGCGATGAGTGCCTTCTTTCCACATGTCTAAAAGCTAGAAGTAAGCAAACCAATGTTTTCATGCCAAATAGTGAAAAATACAACTTTCATTCCCAAAGTTACCATGATGACCTTAGCAATCATAGGCTAAATCCTCAACTTCTTTACTAGTCTTAGAACTTTCCCCCTAAAGGATTCATCCCCAATCGTTCTTAGTCGTGTCGAGTTTTCAGCCTTCAAAACCTATAAATTTCATTCATAATTTTCATAATGTTAGAATGGGTACTTACAGTGCCATTTTACTTACAGTCCGTCTTTTTGAGTCGAGGTATAAAGAGGATGTTACAGTTAAGATCAACCATTCAGGAATAAAATTGTTGAGAAGCAGAACTATCAGTATGAGACATATAAGCTACATGATGGAAAATAAAGTAGGAAGATTAAATTGGTGACTTCAGAGGTGACAATGTACACGGATAATACTCATTTTTAAATCACTATATTCTTTATGATGTCTTATAACATTGTTTATTAACATAAATTAATATTCGTGTAAATAATTTTATTTTGTTTTATAACATTGTTTATTAACATAAATTTATATTCAGGTAACTAATTTTATGTAGGCTTATAACATTTTTTATTTTGTTTCCCAGTAGGTGCAAGTATGCGAATTTATTTCATAGTTTTGTGGAGAAATCCAAAAGTACATTCAACATGTTTATATGGCACGGGGCAAGATGAGAAATTAAGAATATGCCAAGACACCTTCCCTCTCGAAAAAATACTATCAATAGTTGACTTTTCAAAAAAGTGTACACCCAACAATCACAAAATGAAATATAAAGTGAGTACTATAACTTAGAGTAGGTGAGAAAAATGGTCCATATTAGTTATTGACATTGGCCAGATAGCAATGAATATAAATGTGTGATATTGAAAAAAAATCGCTTCTACATAAGTGACGACGAGACTCATGACATTAATTGCATGCAACAATGATTTAAATGGTTTTATGATAATGTGATAGCTACGGATATATCGTTTTGTTGTCATTTGTTTTGGTTGGATGGTTTTGCTGTTGAGTTCAAGAATGCACGTGTATTTCAATGGTTGTGTTTGTTGCATGTAAAATAAAAGGTGCCACATATATGGAACTATTTTGAAACTAGTCATGGAAAATGTGGGCTTGATGGCGGTGGTGCATGCATAAAACCTTCCCTTCGAATGGAAGAGATGAGCTTTACAGGTGCTAGCCTTCGAGACTCTACATCTATAGTGACATAGTGTGCATCTATGAAATGGTGTGCATCGAAAAACTATTTACTAAACAAATTATCATTTGTTTAAAATATTTCACCATGTATTTATGTTGATCTTTCGAAGTAATATTATTATCTTTATAAAAACAATGCAGGGTGAAAGAAAAGGATTTTTAAACTATATCAATCTCCCAAAAATCTCTTTTTAAGTAGATTCCACGTGGTAAGTTTTTACTTG
>LPNX010865704.1:9850-55649 GCA_001517045.1 Pseudotsuga menziesii
TCCTCCCTGAAATGATCAGGTCAGAAATATTGTATAAGTCATGTGTCCATGCAAGCTTATCCCTTACGCACAACAGCTAGCTGAAATGTCTTCAAAATAGACTAAGAAAGCTCGAAATCTGCTTTTAAAAGGAAAAATACAGCCAACTAAATAGTGAAATGTAAAAGCATGTCAAAACATGCAGCATAGAATAAATATACAGCCATCAAAAAAGTGTAAATTGGCCATCATCAATGACCTTCCCATCCAATATTTCATAGAAATGTCCTGAACCAACTTCCAGATTCAGAGCCTTTTTTTATAGATCATCAGCTAGCATATTGTGCTCTTGGTAAACATGATTGAAGGACACCGATGGAATAAGTTGCCTTAGATGGAAGATATCATTGCACCAGTGTTTCAATGAGGCAATTTCAAGGGTAGATAGACCATTTACCCATGAAATGATCACCATTGAATCACCAAAAATCATCTGAATGGGTATGCCCATCAATAAGCTCACGCGCAGAATAGACCAGAGAGCCAGAAGCTCCGCTCTGGTGTTTGAGCTAAGGCCACATCCAACGGAGAAGCTGAAATAATGGGTGTCACTGAGATAGATCATAAACCCAACTCCTCCAACATTTAACTGGGTAGCACCATCAAAATACCCCACAGGAAAGTAATGAATTGGCTTGGGACCAATCTGCCGACTCTTGTGGGTTATTTTAGGTACAGGGAAAAGGGCTATATAACTCTCAATTTTGGAAATGAGCTGGGAGGCATATCATTTTTCATTTTCAAAGAGACACCTGTTTCGTTGGAGCCATAGAAACCAAAAGACAAGAAATGGAGTATATCGAAAAGAAGCAGTAAGGGCTGTGTTGATGAGCCAATGAGAGACAAAAGACTGTACAGAGTCACGAGGAGTGAAAGGAAAGCCCATATTAGAGGAGAAGTGCAAGAAAATATTATTTGAAAATGGGTACATAAGAAACAGATGAGAGAAGTCTTCAGCTGCAGAATCACAAAGTACGCATCTACTAGGACCAAAGAACCCGCGAGATTGCAGATGATCCCATGTAAGGATCCACTCATATACCAGCAGCCAACTAAAGCAAATAATCTTCAATGGGATTTTTAGTTTCCACAGAGAGTTCAGCTCCCGGTTTTGTTCTGCCAGGCCATTTGAAAGAAATAGACTGTCATAACCGAGAGTAGCAATTATAGGACCCACATAATTGCTGAAAGACCAAAGCAGAGAGTCAGACTCATCATTTAAGCGAATACAATTGAAATCCAAGCCCCTGATATACATATTCCATTGATGACTCCATTCATCACATAGATCAAGATCAACTGCAGAAAACCAATGACCTGTGGTGTGATTTCTAGCCTGATCAAGGGTGCTAATCCCATAATCTTCCAGATAAGATCTAAGCTCTTCTAATAGTATATAGGAACAGCCTAAACCGACAATGGGATCTACACCGATACGTACCAGAGCACCATTTCCAACCTGCCAAAGTAAACCTTTCCCAATCCAGGGAAAAGTCATGAGAAAGCCCTTCCAGATTAGCGAAACATTCCAATGCCTGAATTATTTTTCCCTGAACCAAGAGTGTATAGGCATATTTTTCATGTATTTAACATTTATAAGATGATTCCAGATGCCTGGATTATTCAATGCATACCAAAATTTCTTCATCCTCAATGATAACCTGAAACGGGGAAGATGTTTTATCCCCTAGCCCCCCTGTGAGATGGGTCGTGCCAACAAGTGCCAATCAGCCAGGTGGTATTTGTGATTTTTTAAGGACGACCCCCAGAGGAAAGAAAAGATTAATTTCCTGAGTTTATCAAGGATAGAAGAGGGGATCGGGAAGACAGCAAACCAAAATACAGGTAGGCTAGTCAGGACAGAGCGGACAAGGACAAGACGCCCCCCCAAGGATAAGAGTCTGTTTGTCCAATGACTGATATGGAGCTCAAATTTTGACAAAAGCCAAAGCCAATCTTTTACAAGATAACCAGAGGGATTCAAGAAAAAACCAAGGTAGGTGAAGCCATTAATGAGAGGTGCAAATCTGTAAGGCATAATGTCTGAAATTCTGCCCAATAAAGCTGCATCCAAACCAAATTATAGGAAACAAGACTTATCCATATTAATCTTCATGCCAGAGGCTTCACAGAAAGTGTCAAGAATCACTTTGAAAGCTATCCAATCCTCAAAAGTGCCCGACCCAAATAAGATCACATCGTCAACGAAGAGTAGGTGAGTGAGGAGAAGATTAGTCGAAAGTTTGATACCCTTAATAACACCACTTCTCCTGGCATCTGCTATCAAGAGACTAAGGCCTTCAATGATCAAGATGAAGAGCAGCAGGGATAAGGGACAGCCCTACCGAATGCCTCAGGAAGACTGGAAGAAAGAGGAAGGTGCACCATTGACAAGTACCGCAAAGTTTTTCGATGTGATACACCCCATTATCCAATTCACTCCTACAAGAGGGACTCCAATCTGAATCAAAATCAGGTGAATGTAAGTCCAATTAACCCTGTCAAAGGCCTTGGTCAAGTCCAACTTAAGAATGAGAGAAGATTTCTTCAACAATTTAACCGAATGAAGGACCTCCTGTGTAATGGCCACAGGCTCGTGGATTTGACAGTTTTTCAGGAAGCCAAACTGCTGGGGGGAAATGGAGGAATTTAAAAAGGGCTTGAGTCTCAGAGCCACGACTTTAGAGATCAGTTTATAGCATAGATTGCATAAAGAAATGGGCCTAAAGTCCCCAAAGTTCACAGGGTGTTCAACTTTAGGTATAAGGGTCAAAAAGGTAGAGTTTATAGCAGGGACGACCTTCCCCAGCAGTCGAGAGGATTCCACCATATTTACCAGAAGAGGTCCCAAGAGGTCAAGAAAATAGGAATAAAACTCAACCATCCAGCCATCAAGTCCTGGGGCTTTATCTTTTTTAAAAGTCTTTAAAGCCCCCTCAATTTCAGAAAGTGTAACAGGGCTGGTAAAGGCCGAGTGATCATCCTCTGAGACAAAGGATGGAAAGAGACTTATAACCTTCAGTTGAGCCGAAAGATTGATCAAGTTGTCATCAGCAAAAGTAGCTTTAAAATGGCGTACACCAAGGGCTCTCAAGTGTATATCCTCTGATAACCAATTACCCCCTTCATCCTGCAAACACCAAATGGTGTTCTGATTTTTTCTTGCTGATGCCACAGCGTGGAAGTATTTTGTATTAGCATCTCCAAAATTAGCCCAAGTGACCCTACTTTGAATTTTGGCAGAATTCAACTCATGATCCAAGATCTTCTGTAGATCTACTTTTAATAAATTTAATCTGCATTGTTGATCCTGTGCTAATAAAGCTAATTTCGAAGAAAGCAAGAGGGAATTAATTTCTTCTTCCAGATTTCTATATTTTACCTTCATATTCATAGTCTCTGCCTTGGTCCAAACTTTCACTTTCTCTTTTAATAGGCGGAGCTTTGATGAGAGGAGATGCATAGCATCCAAAGAAGCATCCATCAGAATGAGGGGCCAAGCAACACGAATCAGATCCACAAAATCCCCATTCTCGAGCCAAGAATGATTGAATTTGAAGGGGTACAAACATGGAGACTGCGGATCACCCCACTCCAGCAATATAGGAAAATGATCTGAAATCCCACATCTATGAGCCCATGCTCTATGTCTAGGGAGACAGTTAATGAGCTGATCAGAGAGAAAAAAATGATCCAGTATTTTGGATATACCATCAACCCCCGCCCTACCATTCCTCCAGGTAGGGCCGGCACATGAAGGGGCAATATCAACAAGATGATGATCAGAGAATAAAGAGGAGAGATAAGTTCCCAAAGGGTCAGGGAGAGCTTTTGAACCCCATATTTTAGAGGCATGCAGAGTAAAATTCAGATCCCCAGCAAGTATAAGGTTAGGAATCAAGAGAAGGCCTCCAGAAGCTACATTATTCCAAAATGTATCCCGATGATGGTAGGGGCCATAGACATTTAGAATGGAAAAGGGAAATGTCGACCCCCGCAGTGTAACATTCAACAAAACACCGACCAGAGTGTGAAATGCTTTACATCTAAGCACCCAAGGGTTCCATCCTGAGAAGATGCCACCAGAGATCCCCACAGACTTGAGTGCACAAAATTCCCAACTTGGACAAAGTTTGGAGAAGGCAAAGAGAGTCGGGTAAGTGCTGGTCATAGTCTCCTGAAGGAGTATCAAATCCAGGGAAAGGGGCAAAAACAAACAGCGGAGGCTTTTTGGTTTGGCATAACCTCCCAGCCCTTATACATTCAAGGAGAGAATACGCATCATGTATCTGATGGAGGAGGGGCCGATGCTTTAAGGACCCTAGGTTTTGTGGAGACAGCCATTCTAGCTGCGTTCTTCAAGCAAGAGGATAAAGGAGTATGAGGAGCAGGTGCAAGAGACCCCTCATTTATCGCCGAGGGTTTCTTTTTCCTTCTTCTTATGGTCACGCTTTCAAATCTTATAGAGTTGAGGGGAAGAACCGACGGTGTTTGGGGAGTCTTATCAGAGAAGATGTCCAAATATTTTTGTAGTGATGGTTCTGAAAAGAACGGAGAATCTACAAGGCTGCGAGGAGGTGAAATAGAAGAAGAGGGCATGGAGGAGTTAAGTGGAGGGAAATCTGCCAAAGTATAGGGAAGGTGGGAAGGTTCCATATCAGGCCTCATAGAATACAAAGGAGGAGCTTCAGATGGATGAAATACACGGCTAGAAATCTTCATGGCAGTTTCAGGGTGACAATGGGGCGGCAAAGAAAGTAATGTGTTTGTCGAGTCCAAAGGTAAGGGGATGGACGATGACCCTAAACTGCAAGTGGGGATGTCAACTTTATGTGAGGAAATAGTGGATGGAGAAACAACTCCAGATAGTAAAGGACAGAAATCAACAACCGGGTCAAAAGGAGCCAGAGAGGAGGGGACAGGAGGTCTAGTGGTTGAAGAAGGTAAAACCAGTGGGGGATTGGTAAAGTCCGCGTCCCCAGGAGAAGAGACGAGGGTGTCACAAGGCCCGACCACCTCAGAGGAAACAACAACCCCAGACGGAGATATGGGGCGCTCCTTTGGAATGTCAGGGACCGACGTGACCAAGGAGGCGGACTGCAGGGCAAAGGAATCCAAGTATGCCAATTCTGAATCATAAGCATCATCAAAAGCAGCGCATGCATTTTTCAGATTATCGATACAAGACAGTGGCAGAAAAGAGGGTTGACATACCTGCAAATGCCTTTGATCCAATAAGGGGGATGACAGAGCATCGAGAGGAGAGAGTGTGCCCGACGATGGTGATGTACGACGGAGAGATGGACAGCTCCGCCGCAGGTGCCCAATCTCCCTACAGACACTACATCGAAAAGGTATACCCCTGTAATCAATTCGCTGGGATATAATGCGATCATGGCAGAGTATATCTATATCAGCCGGCAGGCCGCTAGTAATATCAACCTCCACAAGGATTTTAGCAATGCGTTTGTCATAGGAATTCATAAAATCATCATCCAGAGCAATGAACCGGCCAATCGAATCACTGATGCCTTCCAAGATAGCCCGGTTCCAAAGTGGAAAGGGTAACCCCGGCAATAAAGGCCAGAGGTGTCGTTTCTTAACTCTCTCTCGAGCAAGGTCGAAATGTACGTGCCACCTATCCAGGACCAGAGAACCCTTTCCGACTCGTCATGTCTTGTTCAAAACAGAAGTAGCATGGCCATCCTCTAGAAAGACGAATACAATCTAGCCTCAAACAAGAAGGCTAATGGCAGGCACGTAGTTTAGGAGAGGCTTCCACTGCTCCGAAGGCCACTCAAACCACTGTTTTTTGTCAAGAGAGGCATACTCAAGCCTCCCAATGAGGGCCCGTGAGCATAAGGCTGCCACGCGATCGAAATAAATATATTTACCAACAACATAACGCAGCTTATCGTCTCAGGCCTTGTAAGTCTTAGCACGTCTCCTACGCCTATAGTGACCCTCATCTTCCCCGACCATGGCTTCCAGTGACTGCACAAATACAATCGGCATAAAGGGGACGTGGAGATATCAACAATGATTTCTAAAAACTGTAATAGGCACAACCCAAAAAGTAAACCCTAGTAAAGGGTATCCACATCCCAAAACCACAACAAAACCCACTAAGGTAACAACCTGACAACGGCCCAGAAACCCCAGTTGGGATACTAACCAGTCTCCACCGAGAAAACACAAGAACCCCGGAACATATAAACACTCGCATCCACTACAATACCCCCCGAGGAAAAAAATCTGACACAGCCCAAAAACCCGAGTATAAACCTGTAGGGATTCCAACCTGCCACCTACGAGAAATCCAAGAAGCCCCAGATCTCAGAAATACCCACAACCACACAAAAAACACGACGAAAGGGACCCAAATAGACCCCAATCAGAAAAAGTCAACTGCACAGAGTCACGAGACGGGAAACTGAAGCCAAAAATGCAGACAAACCAATAATCACATAAGCGTCCTAAGCAAACAAGGTCAACCCATCGACCTAATGCCCGCATGGGAAGAAGCTTCCAATGGCCAAAGTGACCACAACCGACAGGGATAGGTGATAGAACAGAACAAGTCACATATAAAAACCCAATAGCAGTCATCAACTACTATATACACTTCCCACTTGTTTATGCTGGTTGGTACTAATCCTCGGCGATGAGGAGGGACTCCAGCCGTTGATGAGTGCCAAAGGGCCTAGAGCGACCAAAAACCCTAGAAGGACCTGTCATGCCGGATAAAAAAGTAAAATCAAGGATAAAAATAGGCCAAGAGACAAAGGTGGGTTCACGGAAACCTATAAAAACAGCGGGAACAAAGACCCGGCTTGTGAAATTCCAGGTAGCCTTCGCATCAGGGCATCCCAAAAAACCCTAGAAGGACCTGTCATGCTGAGTAAAATAGTAAAAACGAGGATAAATACAGGTCAAGAGACAAACGAGGGTTTACGGCAACCTATAAAAACAGCAAGACACAAGTCCTGGCTAGTGAATTCTAGGTAGCCTGCGCATTTGCGCGTCATAGAAAACCCTCAATCGCCATTGCTCTCCGCCTCTCAAGAGCATCACGATCCTCTCTTTTATCATATTAACAGACATGAAGCAGAGAAATACGCACTTGCTCTCATAATACGATGAGGATCAAACGCACCATAACATTGGGATCAACAGACCTTGGCCTCACTTGCAAGGTCGGCAACCGTCTTTTTAGCACACTAAACTATGCATGCAATCAAATCTGTGGCTCCGCTAAGTGATTTTCTCAAGTTACCTAAATAGAAATGATAGTTATCGAATGACACCAACTTGATAAATTATATTATGATATCTTTTTAATGATCGGGGGATTATGAAATGGGATATGCATAACATTATAATAAACTGAGTCACTCCATAGCTAACCTCGTTTACCCCTCCCGAAGATTTAACCATCATGGAAGTATGGTATGGGGATGACTATTTATCCGCCAGTTACCTCTGCTCCCAAAGGCCAAAATCATGAGCCTAATGGGGGTATATGTATGTTGGACTAGTGGGTACAAACTATTTACCACAGAGTATAGGTAACGGAGAATTCGGCATGAAAACACATCCTAGACATGGGGGCTCGATAACAGGTAACGTCCAACGGGTCATGGGATATAAACGACTGGTGGTCTCACGTCCAATCCAACTGGTAACCTATACAGTTAGTTGGTATTATTACAACGGATTTTAATCATGTTTCTGTACACTTGTATCCATATTGTTTCCATGATGTCCTGAACGTTCTTTCTGCCAGAATGTTAATTCCTGCATTTTTTTCAGTCTCGCTCAACCCTCTTCACCATTGGCTTTCATTCCCCTCCACCATCCTCCCCCTCCGTCGCTCCCCTCCACCTCCTCTACCATCGTATTAAGGCAGAGTCGCTCCCTTGGCCACCAGAAGGCCGCCCTTTACTGGCGGCACGATTCTCAAAATCGTACCGCCAGTAAAGGGTGGCCTTCTAGTGGCCAAGGGAACGGCTCTCCCTTAATACGATGGTGGTCTTAAGTTACCATAAAATGGAATGCTTGCAAATACCATTTTTATCCTAGGCATAGGAGCAGTTCCCAATAGCTGGCGGGGAGCTTGCTTGCTGTATGGTTCTGTAGGGTTTCTATCACTGATTTGAGGCATGCTAGTAATGCCAGTATAACTGCTTGCTTAATTTTACTAGCAGAATAAGAAAAAATGCCTAGATTGTCGTGGGTCTACATGACATAAGTTCCTTTTCGATCCTTTAGCTCCCGTTACACCATCCTTCAATCACCTCTTGATCAAGGAACCAACCACCAAAATAGATAGGCTACTATGTTATTATTTTGGTGGGGTGTTAAAGCTGCTAGTTGGTTGATTAAGCCATCCTCATTTAGTCTGAGCTTCTACTGAGCTTCTATGATGAGCCACTAATATATCTCAGTATGATCCAAATCGACAGTTGTTTCCCAATTTGTGTTGCCTAAATTTTCCCAATGAACTGCGAACTTCGCTGACTCCTGCGAACCCCTCTCCCTTATGGTCAAGCGGCTCCACCCATAAAACTTTGATGGATGCAATGAGAACGTAAATAGTCAAAGCTGAGCATCAACAGTCCACCCATAAGGTGATATTAGCTCTAAAAGTGCAAAGACTAGATCAAGTCCAGCAAGCTCAACGTCTCTATGCCTATCATATATGAACCAACCAGAGGTGAAATGGGGAGGAGGGTGGAGGTCGTATTAAGGGAGAGTCACTCCCTTGGGCACCCAAGGGTCAGCCTTCACTGGTGGCGTGATTCTGAGAATCATGCCGCCAGTGAAGGCCGGCCTTTGGGTGCCCAAGGGAGCGAATCTCCCTTAATACAATGGTAAAGGAGGTGGAAAGGGGAGCAGGGATGGCGAAGGAGGTGGAACGCGGAGGCGGAGGGGAAGGAGGGTGGAACAGGGGAGGTAGGTTCGCGGTGGGTGGGAGGATGTGAGGGGGGAGAAGGCACGGGCGGAGGAGGAGCTGCGTGGGGGAAGGGAGGGAAAGGAAAGTGGAGCGGGTGGGGAAATGGAGGAGGTGGAGGGGGGCGAGGGGATAGAGGAGGGAGCGGCGATGGGTGGTATTTAAAGTTTGGATACATTGGATTCATAAAAATCATTGGACCCGAGTCTCTTTTTAATTTATAAAATCATTTTGAAGACCAATTAGTTTTTATGCGTATCTCCTTTTTTTTTTTTTTGAATACACAAAGTAATAACCATGTTTCCCGAGTTACAAAGAAATTCATATGGATCATTCCAAAAACTTATTACAACTTATTTTTTACATAAAGTTTATTTACTTTATGATAAATATAAATAGAAAAAAACTTTGTAAATTTCAAATTTTCAAATGTTAAAATCGGTTTTCCGTTATATGATTTAATTATAATTTATGTTAAAAAATTTTAAAAAAATAAAGAAAACTTTTATAAAATATGAGAGGCATCAAACAAATTTTAATGACTAAAGTATATGCATCATATTCAAAGGATACACCAAACCATCAAGTATTCGAAACACTTTCTAAATAAACCAAATTTCAAGAAAAAAGGGACTCTCATTCTCCATCTCTAAGAAGAACAATCACTCGAGACGAGTCTAACAGTTGAATGGGTCTTCAATTATTTTCTTGTTCTAACAATATACTCATGTCTTTATCATCCATGGATTGTTTCTATATATTGTTTATAAATTGTACTCGAATGGGGCAAATCATGATTCTTACAAATACCTTAGTATTTTTCTTTAAGGTGAGCCAGTGTGATTAGGCTAATATTTAAAAAATAAAAGTGAATACTTATCAATCAATAATTTTGTTGTGATATTGTTATCTTTGCTCACGGTTGGCGTTTGGTGTTTAAAGAAAAAATAGTTTTGTTGTGATATTGTTATCTTTGTTCACGGTTGGCTTTTAAAGAGAAATAGGTTTTTTTTGGGTAAAACTTAAGTAAATTATTAATTTTTATATATAAAATTAAATTTTTAAAAAAGTTTATTTTAAGTGAATTTTTACCGTAACAACATACTAATATATTCATAACAACATAAACATAACAATATATTCAGAACTATCAAGAGTCGAGGAATGAAGCGCGACAGGTATTCTCTGTGGCTAGGGCCTAAACCCTAGCCGCCACTTTGGTTTTTCATTTGCAGGTGTGTGATCTCAGCCTGCAGCAGCCATGCAGGGTTCGTTTGCTTGCAGGGCCTCAGTTCGGCAGCCTTCAGCACATTTTTCCAGCGTTTCTTTTGTTCTGCTTGCGTTTTGGAGCACGAGTTTGGCCGGATCTGCTCTGATGGCCCCAGATCCATTTGTAGAGATGGATAATGATCCTTTGGAACTTTCAAAGTGTTAGTCCACTCGGCTGGGCCTAAATCCAAGCCTTCTCTCTCGTCTAAGTTTGTTAAGAAGATGGAGGAGATCCCTTCTCTGGAGCTATCTCCAGAGGAGCCTTGTAGTCTTGCCCTCCTTCTGGCAGAAAAGGACCTCATCGGAAAGTTTACAGGGCTATGGCCTAGCCCAAAAACGGTGGAAGCATGGATGGAAGACCATTGGAAGCCGCTGATGAATGGATCTGTCTCTCTGTGTGCAGTCGGCAGGGGTTATTTTGTCTTCAGCTTCTCGAGGAAATAGGATCGTGATCTAGTGTTCAGATCTGGACCCTATTTCATGGGATCGAGGGGGTTGTTCTTAGCCCCCTGGACTCTTGATTTCAATCCAGGAGCTAAGATCACTGCAGCCCCTGTTTGGGTTCGGCTGCATCATCTTCCCTTGCATCTCTGGGGGAAAAGATCTCTCGAGGATATTGGAAATAAGCTTGGGCATTTCCTGGACAGTGTAGAGCCGAAAGGGGATCAATTTACCTGCGCCCGTATTTGTGTTGAGGTTAACCTCGAGAAAGGACTTCCAGAATCCATTCAGCTCTACCTGGGGGTTTGGTCCCATATCCAAGAGCTGGACTACGAACAGATTCCTTTTAAGTGCCTCCGGTGCCATGCTTACAGACATTTCGCAAAAAGCTACCCCAAATCCTCTGAGGATGCGAGACCAGCCAAAGAGGATGATTTTCAGCCAATAACTAACCGACGTAGGTAGCCAAGGCGAAAGGAGTCGCTAGCCTAGGCTCCGAAGGCCACTCATTCATCTGAGGCAACTCTAGAAAATAAAAACAGCTTTGATGTGCTGAAGGAAGATAAAGCCCTAGATCCAGAAGCAACAACAACTAAGGAAGATCCTCCGCCAGTCAAAATCCTTCTGAATCCCGCCCCCCCAAAATCAGTAGCAGTGAGAGAAATCCAGGCTTCAGATCCTGTTCCCTCTGCCCATGCTGGTCTGGCTGTTTCAGAACCCTCTTGCGGCTCTGTGGATTCTTCTGAACCTGATGACATTTCAGTCCCGTCTCCACCTCTTACCCGTGGGCGAAAGTCCAACAAAGTGCGTAGAGAAAAGGAGGCGGCTTCCAACATTTCTCTAGGATCTCAGAAAAAGCTGTATCCCTTCCTTAAGGGGCATTTTTCATTCCCCTCGGTTTAATGTTCTGCTTCTGTCTTCTTCTTTGCTCACAGTTTGTGAGAATTTACTCATGTATGCTTTTTTTGTCTTATTCTCGAATTAGCTCAAGATGTAGATGGGATTTTTCTCCCAAGACTTTCACAAGAAGGTTGGCAGCACTCTTAGAGGTCACCAACCTTCTTCAGATCTGTAACTTTCTGATTCTGGCTTGCCAGAATGCCGCTTAATGTAGCCTAACCGTTCTTGTAAAGAAAAAAACAATATATTCAGAACAACATAACAATATATTTATAATCTTTTATATATTGAACAAACAAATATTAAGGGAGAGGAATGTATAAAAAACTTATGATATTATTTCTTAAGAAAAAAAACTTACTATTTATTAATGTGTTTAATATTTTTCATATATATAGTTTACATGCATGTAGTTTAGATATCTATATAACAACTTTAAATTTATTGACACATTTTAATTTATATAATTCTTTTACAAGTAGTTTAACAAATTGTCACACATCTCAAAAATCCATATATAAAAAAAAAGTTATTGGTGTAAAGAGGTTAGTAGGAGGAAGGGTGTTTTATATGTTTTGATTTTTTTTTTAAATGTATTGTTGTAAAGGGGTTAAGGGGAAAGGGAGGTTTAAATTTATTTTTAAATTTTTGAATTGTAATGTTGGGAGGGCTATGGGTTTAGGGGGGATAGATGACATTCAGGTAGGTTAAAAAATAAAAAAAAATAAAAAAACAATCAAACTACGAATTCTAGGAATTAACATTTTAGTTTTTTTTTTTAGTATGATATTTGTAATTGAAACTCTAAAGGAGATTTTGAATATTTATATGAATCATTCATTATTGTATGGTCTAATATATGATTTCATTATGAATCACATCATAATTTCTTAGATTTTATATTGTTAGAGTGGTAAAATTATTTATGAAATCTTTATGGTTGTTTAGTATGCAAGTTTCAAAAAAGATGTAATTTATCTTTTGGACAAAAAAATAGGTTTCCAATTTAGGGGTTGGTTTTAAAGTTTTTGTAAACAACACTATGGGATGTTTAGGCCATGACTCTATTTTTATCCCCGAAAAAAAAATCATGTATACTGGTATCAACACTTTTCTATTTGGGGGTGTTTTTTTGGAAAAAATCATCGTTTTTATGCCTAGAGTTCTCATTCTTAGTATAAAGTTCTTGTTTCATAGTATAAGTGGTTCAAATTAATGCAATGTTTCACCAAGTATCTAGGATTGGGGTGTGGGAATAGGGAAATGGATCCGAGGGATGTGTGGAGACACCTCCCAAATTTTAGGAAACATCGTAGGATAAGTCAAATTCCCCAACATAGGGAATTCCAACCAAAATCCAAAAAGTTAAATATATAAAAAACAATAACAAGTCATGAACATGACCAATGAAAGCATAATATAAATACACATTTTTTGTTCTAAACATTTCATATTTTCTAAATCCAAAGGCTATGAGCCTCCCATTTTAAAGGGGTGTTTCCCAAGAGTTTCTCACAAAAGGGAAATGTCCCCCATTTCTTGGGAGATGTCTCCCTGTGTTTCCCTAAAGGGGGCATTGGTAAACATACCCCATTGGGCTTCTGCATCCCAGCAAATGCCCCTCACCTGGGGGAGCACATCCCCGTGTAACATTGCTTGATTATTGTCAACAATATGATAACCATGTCCTGGACTTAAAGTAGTTGACCAATACCCAAATGCTTAGAGGTATAATCATGTTTTGAACTTAAGCAGTTGACCAATAAACCCACTATATTACTTAACCATAACCAAATGCTTAGAGATATACTGCAGTACAATAGTCACTCATACTTCATGGGAAAAATGCTACTTTTCCATCCAGGTTGTCCCTTATTGTAGCTAGGATATGCTATGCTGACAACAAGACATGGGCATAATACTAATTCAGTTAATATGTAGTCCCAGCAATTGTGGACATTTGTGGGCTCTCAAATATGTAGTTGATCTCTCATTCATCTAGGTTCTTTCTTGTGTTCATTAATATATGAACACATAGTTTTGCTAGTAACTGCAACCCCAATCATATTGGAAGCTAAAAGATTCTGATAGACACCTTTGGCTCACTGTTCAGCAGACGACTCCAAGAAAATTGATGGTCCCTCACAGATCTGAAAGAAAGATTGTCAGCTGTCTAGTTTTGGATGAATTTAATATTTACAAAAAATTCAAAGTAATGCTCTATTTCTATAATAATAGATTCAAGACATGACATAATACAGTTTTGGCCATGGTCGTGGTGCCATCTATCACAGACCCAGTATATATTGTACATTTCGCATCATGCCAATTATCTATTAGACAAGATGCAAAATGATCTACAACTCTTATTCAATATAGGCTCAACCCTGCTCTAACAGGTAAATATAGAGGAAAAGTTATCTATAGGTGTGGTCTTCATTATTCATAAGCCATAGACAGATAAATTAAAAATTTTCTTTTCTAAGAACTTCACCTGACACCAATCACAAGTTTGCCAACCAAAATCAACAAGTAACTAGCTTGGAATTTGAAGATAGCTTGTGGTTTTCTTCTCTTTCTCTTGTGAGCTCTGTACTCAGGTTTGTTACTGCAATTTTTTCGGAAAAACCAAAGCCTATCCATCATCCATGGGCATTGTTATGAAATACCCACCCCACCCTCTCCTGTGCTTTCTTGTTCTACTTGATATAGGTAAATCTTCTATCTTTTGCAGTTGCCAAAAAAGAGTAAAAGACAATGGATCAATAATTCATATGCATTTGTTAAATCATGGATATCTGAAAGTGCAAATTAAAATTAAAATTAAAATCGTACAAATCAATTTTATATTGAAATCCTCCCAGGGGCAGACTTATTTAGGAGTAATGTAACTTCCCATAGAGTTTCCACTTTGATGACCATACCCAACCTTAACTGTAAAACGCTAGCCTCAATGACCAACTACTGCACTTTCTTCCATAGAGTTAAAAGTCCAATGAAATCCCTCACTCTGTCTCCATTGGCCAACAATGTGATGCATAAGGGAAGTGAGCTTTGCTACTAGGATCATAGGGAAGGGCCTGGCTAAATGAACTATAGATCCCCTATTAAGAATCATCCCAATATAAAACAATATAAACCAAATTCTTATACCTGTAACATTTTACCCTAAATCCAAACTTGAACAGTGAAGCTTAACTTTTTCAAGCAGACAACAAGCATACAAGGACACTCCCTATCTCTTCATCCTCATCACACAAGTTTTTATAACTATATACCATGTTAATATTTTAAAGTATGAAAGAAAGATTCACAGAATAAAAATGGATTCATGTAAAAAGTATATATTTATATATACTATTAAAACATGATACTCCAACAAATTTAAATTTAAAATTAAAGTCACATTGGCTTTAGGAATTAACATTATAAGGTAAGCATTAACATGAAAACCAGATTGATCTTAAATTTTTTTGAGGGCTTAGGGTCCTTTTATTTGGCCCCAACTAAGCATCCATGTCAGCAGATGTAGACGCAATCAAGTCGATTTTTTGATGACTTGGCCACCTCAAAGGTTGACACAGATGAATTAGGTAATGTCAGGGGTTGACTCAGCCTCTAGGAAAAAGTCAACAACCAATTCTGATCAGTTTTGGTCAAAATTTGTTCAAACTCGTCGGATTCGAGTTGATAGCACTGCTTTGAACCCCTTTCTTGAAACATATTCCACAAATAAGCATTTACATGCTTGTTTTTACAGCATATATGTGGTGGAAACTTGAGAACAATTGTATATATACCATCAATAACATTTGCATGTTTATTAAAGTTAAAAATAATTGTTATTAAAGTAAAAAAAATGCATATGAGTATTTTATTAGAGGTCTACAATAAAAAATGAAATGGTATAAATAACTATGTAATTGCAAGAGGATAAAACACTAATATAAACATGTTTACCCTTTCTTAATGAAGGAATCTACAAGATGACCCCAAGTTCAATCCCTAGCATAATACAATTTGGTCCTAGTGTAATCTAAGGGATTAAAATGGTTTCAATATATAGACTCGAGATTCAAACAATGTAGTATGAAAATCGATTTCATACACTGTAGAATAAACTGGGCAACAATGCTACAAATTCACCTTCAAGGACAAGGAGCATCCCTTCCTTCTTAAAGCATTTTGTCGCAAACTTTACTCTGCAAATTATAGACACATTCAAATTTGAATCAAGATGGAAATTCTTTGTAACTGAATTCTCTAACGTATAGTCTCATTTCCTTACTTTTACAGACATTAATTAAAAAAATGGTCCAACATCTTCATTCATCTCTCCATCTATACCTGAACAGAGAGAGAGAGAGAGGGAGAATTCAAAAAATTAAACCTGTATTTTTGCATGTACTCCCTGAGTTCTAGTGCCTCCACTTCAGTGAGTAGTTTATCTCCAATGCAAACAGGAGCTTTAAATTGTAATGTTTGAGTTACATAAATAGATCCTAGCTATATCATGCACATCAGCAGATAATAAATCAAAGTTAGTAAACCAATAAGATCATTATTCATAAATTTGGAACAAACTAGTAGTTGAAGTACCAAGTAAATTGCACAACACCATTCTCTTAATAAAAGATTGTATCAATGCACAGTCATTAGTTCAGGAATCCAGTAACCAATCTTTAAAACCATAAGTGTTGTGTTATAGAATTAAAGAGATCTTGCATTCTTTTGTAGCATGAAAGTGAAAAAAACAAGTATAATTGCACTACATATGACAGCCCAATAGAATCCCAAACTCGATCTTGAGTGTGGAGTGCAGTTCAAGAGACAATAATAGACATTGGAAAAAATTATGCAAGTCATCAAGGTTACTACCTTGGCAATGATAAGCTTGGTGTGAGAATGCAATCCCTTGCTTCTCATTTCAACTATGTAATTTGTCATCCTTCTATACTGTAACCATGGTAAGGTATCCTTTTTATGCCTCAGTTCTATTGCATCAATTTTTTCAAAGACTAGGAAGCCCGCATATTTTTCACCATAGAATATGCTTTGGTCATATTATTTTATTTCCGTAGTGAAAGTAAAAAACCAAGTAGAACTGCACTGAATATAACTATCCAATAGAATCCCAAATCTCAATCTTGGTATGGAATGGAGTTCAAGAGGCAATAAGAGACCTAGGAAAGGAACCCTCAAACAATAATAAAACATTTTTTTAACTCTATTTTAACAATAAGAAAACACATCATTCAACACTATTTTAACCCTCAACCAATAATAAAACAGATTAAATCTCAATTATGGGTGGTTTTAAGGCCATAACAACAACAAACAACAATAAACCATGCAGAGGTGGTCCTTCGTTCTAATCCATAATCGGTCATCCTATGGCGGAGTCATTTCACCAGTATGGACCTTAATTATTTTTGCAGGAAGCTATAATGTTTCTCTATGTTTTCTATTTCATTGCAAATTAATTCTGACTGTGTATTACAATATTACTTGCAAACTGTAATTAAAAATGAGGAAGAAAAGAAATTCTGAAACATCAATTACATACACAGAACTAACACAAATTTTACCCTGGAAACCCATTTGTTAAAACCAGCATGGCCTTTGTTTGGCTCTTTCTGTGCTCAAGAACAATGACAAATATCAACTATATACTCTTATATACTCTTAGACAGATATTTTGTGTATTCTTACTCCATGGATGCATTTTTCATATTGCATCTTGGCTTTGAGATAATCTTTGTTCTCTATAGATAGGGTCATACTTCTCTTCATCCTCGTGATCTAGGAACATACTTCTCATTCTTAGTCTTTATTGTTCTGCTTCTATGCCATCAACATCTGAATCTTTCAACTTCCAATGCCAATTTTCCGACTGATGTCCCAATCTCCCTCTTTATTCCCACCTCTAATTGTTTCTCTTCTATTGGAATGCCTAGAGTCTCTCCCCTAGACTGGTCAAATGCCTCCTCCATATTCCTTGCAAACCCTTGAAAGATGCCAATGGAACCCCCCAAAGTAATTTCCTCCTGTAATGGATTTTAGGTTGTATGATATTTATGTTTCCTTGAAGGGTTACTTTTTCTTCTGTAGATTCCATGTGGCATCTACTCTACGGATTTGTGGACTCTACATGGTGATGTCATCTATCAGGTATGCCTCAATAGTCTTTGTTTTGGGTCTCTTCTTTTTTTTTCTATGCAGATAAAGAGCTTCATCGCAAGGTTCTTGATGTGGAGGTTAGGTATGTCCCTCACTTTGCATGCTCTTGCTTCAGCTTTTGTAGAGTGTGGAGTGCAGGGGTAAGCTCCTCTCCACATTGTCCAAAATTTCACTTCCAATACACAGCATGCCCAAAACCTTTTCTTGTTGTGGCTCTTTAGTTCTATCCATTTCAGATCACTACAGGCCTCCATCCACATTGTTGGATTATAAGGATTTTTAGGTAAAAAGTTGTCGCAATAGAAACTATTAATCTTGCACAATGATCTAGGGACTAAACATCAGTCTCATCAAAGATTAATCAACAAATAACTCATGAAATGGTGTAAATGGGCTACAGAATGAGTAGCCGCTTTGTATATTCACACAAAGAATGAGAAATTACATTACAATGTCATGCTACAAGCATGAATGAGAAGCAATTCGAATTCCTAAGGAGGTCATTTGAATTGAATGAGTGAGTATAGCTTAACTGAATGTAAGCCACAATCAACACTCAAGTTAAAATCCTAATTGACTCCATTGAGCCCTAACTGAAGTCGGAGTGCAATAAATGACTGAGTCTCAACTGAAAGAGATCAGACACATGTCATAGAAATCCAACCATCAAGTGCTAGCATTTCAATGACTCCAATGAACCTCGATGAGGTTAACTGAAGTGGAATTGAACATCATAAGTGGTTGGAGGCACCCCTGTTGACACCAGTTCATTAAATAATCATTAAATAATCAATTTAATGAAGGGAGGTGCCTTCACTACCCTATTTAACTAATTGTAACCATTAGTTAGCAATTAGGTGCATTAATATCACTCAGATCACCCCCAGAGTGCTCCAGTTAGCCTCCTCGAATGTAGGAGAAGGATAAGTTATCCTCCTTGACCAAAGGTAGGTGTGGATGTGATCTATATGATTACATTTAATGCTCCATTGATGTTAATTAAGCCAATAATACATAGGATAGTGGTTTAACTAGGTCAAATTGACCAAAATGAGTGTGTATGGTGGTAAATGTCTCCAACACCCCCCCTGAAGCTATACTTAGGAGGAGTTAGAAAACATAATATGCATAAAAATGATAGGGCCCCGAAAACTAAGGCCATAGGACACCCTGTACAATGCTGAAACTGAAACAATGCTAAAAAACAAACTAAGTGAGGAAAAGAGGAAAACCCAGTGGGAAAAAATCCCCCTCAAGATGAACACTGAAAGTAGTCTGAATCACCATGATGAACTCACCCCCAATAGTGAATGGAGGTAAGTGAACTTATTTTTTGAAAATCTCTCGGTGAAGATGTCTACAATATGCTGATTAGTTAGGCATTATTGCAGAATGATGGTTCTGTCATGCACTAGCCCCCTGATGTAGTGCATGTGGATCTCTACATGCTTGGTCCTCTGCCTGGTAACTGGATCTATGGAAATATCAATAGCACTTTGATTGTCACAAAAGAGGACAATGGACAAAGTACTACCAATATCAAACTCTAAAATAATGCCTTGCAACCAAACTGCTTGGATGCAAGCATTCACCACTCCTTGATACTCGGCCTGTGCTAAAGATAGTGCTATGGCAACCTGTTTTTTGCTAGACCAGTAAATGGGGCCACCACCAAACATGAATACATATCCATAAGTATAATTTTGATCAATAGAATCACCCACCCAATCGGAATCTATGTATCCAACCAGCTCTAGCTCGGAGTCTGCAGCATAGTGAATGTCATAGGTCATGGTTCCCTAAATATACTAGAGGATCCTGTTGGATTCCTTCCAATGAAGATCATGCGGCTGCTACATGTATCTTGATATAGGATTCGTGGCATAACAGATATCAGGCCGAGAATGTGTCAAGTACAACAAGCTACCAATCGGCTATCGATAGATAGTGCAGTCCATGGGAGGTGTGCTTTTTCATTCTTCAAGGCTAATCCCTGAAAGGAAAGGGAATGGTGCAGGCCTACATTTAGCCATGTTAAACTTGACTAACAGGTCTGAAATTTTTTTGTACCGAGTGACCATAATCCCATCAGAATTTTGCTCAATTTTGGGCCCCAAAAATTGTTTTAGGAGCCCCAAATCACTCATTTCAAAGGCATTGTGGAGATTCGTTTTGATGGCTGAAATGGAAGCAACTATGCTACATGTGATCAGTAATTCATCAAAATATAAAACAATAATAATAATATGACCATCATACTTCTCTAAATACACATTTGGATCTTATCTACACCTTTGGAAGTTTTGCGAGAGAAGGAAGGCATCCATCCTTGAATACCACTCTCTTGGGGCCTATTTTAACTCGTATAGTGACTTCTTTAGCTTGCAAACCAAATATGGATCAGTGACGTAGCCCTCAGGCTGCTTCATGTATATCTCCTCATGAATATCTCCATGTAGAAAGGATAACTTAACATCCATATGATGCACTTCCCAGTGCTTAGATGCTGAAATTGCCAAAACTAGGCAGATGGAGTCCATTTTTGCAACCGATGCAAAGATCTCATGGTAGTCCACTCCTTTTACCTGAGAAAAAACATTTTCCACCATAATTTACTTATATTTGCATTTGATTCCATCAGAAGCAACCTTGTTCCAAAACACCCACTTCCATTGAACCAATTTCATTCCCATAGGAAGAGAAACTAGCTCCTAAGTAGTGTTTTTCTGAAGAGAATTCATCTCTTCATCCATGGCAACTTGCCATCTTGGATCCTTCGGAGCATGGTAGTAGGATTTTTGTTTTGAAATAATAATCAAATATCAATTTTTGGACATCAAATTATCAGGACAAGAGAGTGCAATACCTTCTCTTTGGAAATCAGACCGGTTTCTCCTTGGATCATCTGAATTTCTAATGTTATCTCCTGCGGAGGAGAGTGTCTGTCGGGCCCATGTGGGAAGGTGATTTTGAACTTCAGGTTATGATTCAACATATGATGATTGATTCACACTGATATCAGTAATCAAAGGATGAAAATCATGGTCATCACCCCCAATTCATCATCCAAATCTTCAGTAGAATAGGAAGGAAATTCAGCAGTTTTCTCCTTCACTAGTTCCACCTCTTGAAGAAGCTCATCGAACTTGACACTTCTCTCGATGATGATATGTTTTGTTTTTATATCCAGCATATTGAAACATTTAGATTCACCAGGATACCCAATAAAAAAAAATTCTATGCTTTGCGGTTGCAAAGCCCTTCTTTTATCAAGCGAAATTTGGGCCCATGCATTGGACCCAAACACCCAGAGGTTCGACACATCCAACTTGTGTCCGAAGTATGCTTTGAAAGGGGTATTCAATTTCATGGATGAGTGTGGAACCATGTTCTGAATTTATTCTACAGCATGCATGGCTTCAGCCCACAAATTTGCAGCAAGCTTCTTCGATTCCAACATACAGGTGGTCATCTCCTTGAGAGACCGATTCTTCCTTTCCGCTACTCCATTCTGTTGGGGAGTATAGGAAATTGAATGTTGGACATAAATACCACTTTGGGAGAATATATGTAGCAACTCATTACTGACATACTCCCCTCCATTATCAGATCTCAATATCTTGATCTTAAGCCCAGAGGTATTTTTTATCAAGGCCTTCAATTCAGAAATTTTTTCACATACTCCAGACTTCTTTTTGAGAAAGAAGACCCATGTGTACCTTGAAAAATCATCAATAAAAGTAAGAACATACCTTGATACATTAATGTATGTGACAGACATCAGACCGCTGATATCAGAATGTATCAGCCCCAATATACATGTAGCTCGGTTTTCCTTCCCCCGATCGAACTTATGCTCAGGGGGTTTTCCAATCACACAGCCCTTGCAATTTCTAGTGGTTGCCTTGATGACCGAGAGGCCTTCAACCATGGATTTTTTCTGCAATTGTTGCAAATATTTGAAATTTATATGGCCAAACCTTTCATACCATAGCCTACTAGCCTCATTTCCATGAGTTAGCAGAGTGGTGGGCTTTGCATCCGACACAAAGTGGGAGAACTCATAGGCTCTTGCATGATGGTTTGCAAGACCTTTAGCAATGATTTTCTCAGATGGAAGCTCCGTTATCTCAACATCATTTGGGATGAAAGAATATATCTTAGGCACTCCAGTATGTGTCATCTGATAGACACTAAGGATATTTGATGTCAGAGATGGTACATACAACACATTTGGAAAAAAACCATTTTCAAGATCAACCATACCTTGTCCTTCTGAAATGATGGTAGAGTCATCTCCCATGTGGATGGGGATGGATTTGCCAGTATCCAAAGATGAAAAGGAGTCTCTTTCAGCCATCATGTGGTTCAAAGCTCTAGAATCAATCAAGAGTACTTTGGACTTCGAAGTTCTTGCAATGAGGGCATGACCTTTTTCATGCTGTGGTTCCCGACCTTGCTGATCTCTCCTCTAAAAGCTTTCAGAAATATTGATGTGATTTATCTCAAGGAGAGAGGTAGCTTCATCAAGATTCTTCTTCATGCAGGCATGTTCAAGGTGGAATTCCTTCCTGCAGTATGAACACTTGACTTTTTCCTTGCCATGGTGCCCTTTTCCTTTGTTCTTCCTTAAGCCGGAAGACTCATCATGCTGCTGGTTTTCAACTCTAGGCTTAGGAGCATCAAATTTAGTTTTTGGGTTCTTCTGCTGCTTTCCTTTACCCTTCAGATCTTTGGGCCCTCAGACATGGAGGGCTTGATCATGAGAAGATCTAATGAAATAATCAACAAATAACTGATGAAATGGTGTAAATAGGCTATGGAATGAGTAGTCGCTCTGTATATTCACACAAAGAATGAGAAATTACATTACAATGTCATGCTACAAGCATGTATGAGAAGCAATTCGAATTCCTAAGGAGGTCATTCGAATTGAATGAGTGAGTCTAGCTTAACTGAATGTAAGCCACAGTCAACACTAAAGTTAAAACTGTAAATTTGAGCACATAGATCTGTAGACAAATACACAACTCACAAAGTAGATCTCAAAATTTACTCAGCAGTTGAAGAATGAAACAATACAAAAATGGCTTGCAGCTGTGAATGCTTTCATTAATCAAAGGTAATCAGAAAATAATTACAATGAAGTAAAATGGCTTTAATAGCCACATGAAATTCAAATCCACATGAGGAAATTCGAATTGATACACTCTACTTGACTGTAGGTAACTAAGACCTTGTCTAAATCACTATCAGAGGACTCAGTAGTTAACTGACCTTGTCTAAACCATAACCGAAGTTCATCGGAGCTCTAAAACACAACTCAAGAGTTACATTTAGTGTTGACTAAGGTTAACTGACTGTGGTAGGTAAGAAATGTGCCCCACATGAGTGTAGTCAAGTAAACCTAGCACTAACTGAATGTAGAGGACTAGAACTGAATGTAACTGACTCCTAACTTAGCTTGACTAGTCATTAACTGAAGTGAACTGACCTTGGTTGGTTTCAGCACTCCCAGTGGCTTCCTAAATTGTAGGGATTGTTCTAGGAGGCTCCTAAACTAATGTAATCAAGTGCAATTAGTGGCAGTGAGCCTCAATTAGTGTTCCCCACATGTTAGTAACTGAAACATGTGCCCCAATTAGGCCAAGTGGACCCAATGGTGTTAATGACTATAAATAGACTAGATGGACTCCCAATTTAGACATATGACCAAATTTGGACAAGGGAGGATTAAGAATCCTAACACCCCCCCTGAATGCTAACTTACACAAATTGTGGGCCCTAGTAACTAAGACCATAGGTCACCCATTACATTAAGTAAAATAAAGTAACTGCTTAATACATGGAGCCAGGGAAAAAACCACATGGAAAAAAATCCCTCCCTCTAGCTCAGTAGGTAGAATTAGGTCTCAAGTTTGAAAAACTTGAAAATATGTTGCTGCAATCTCCATCTTTGTGAGGTAGTGAAGTAGCATGCATGGTGTGCTGTGCACAGGTATTCTGGGGCCTGGCATGTAGACTTATCCTTCTCCAAAAATGATGATGGAAGGAAGGAGGAATTTAACCTTTGTCTCTTGCTAAATGAAGAGGTGTATGATCATATCCATTCTTCTGAATATAGTAATACTGAGCCCTTGCCATATAGCATCTTATAGGGAGTTTATTGCATCTCCCTAAAGGAGGTAAGATAGCATGACATAGCGCAAGAGTCTTTCCTTTCTGAGTGTCAGGTGAGTTTCCAGTCATCTTCCTAGCTTCTAGTTTGGAAGTAGGGACTGAATCTAGATTTGAGTCACCCTAAATCTCAAGGTCATAAAATAATATAGATGGATCTGCAATACTAGTAGAAGCTGTAAAAGAAGTAGATGCAATGATTTTACCTTCCCTTGTAGGTGGCTGCTGAGAGTGCACTGGTTCTGAAGGAGGCATGAAATGTGAGAACTCATATGATTTTGAACCATGATTTGCAGTAACCTTTGCTATGATGCTCCCAGTAGAGATATATGTGATCTCCACTGAGTCAAGACCAAATATCACTTGCTTTGGAGACCTAGTATGGGTCATCTGATAGACAGATAATAGGTTTGAAGCTAGGGAGGGAATAAATAGCCCATCTTTGAACCTTCCATGTTCAAGTTGGATAGAGCCCTTTGGCTTTGTTTTGACATTATTTTTATTGCCCATCTGAATACTAGGACCATCAAAGGACTAAAAAGAAGAGAATGATTCTCTAGATGCAACCATATGGTTGGAAGCTCCAGAATCAATGAGGAAGACAGGTGCTAATGTGCAGCAAGCCTTCAGTGCATGTCCTTTCCTTTGGTATTATTCATCTTCTTCTTCTTCAGAGTCATCTTTCCTTGCACTAGCAGGTACAAAAATGTTGTGCTTTTTCAAAGGAGAGCCATTTCATCAATTTGTCTTCTCATATATGAGATTTTTGAATAGAAGCCCCTTCCACAGTAAGAGCAGAGGACCTTGCCTTTTCCATTCTTCTTGCTTCTCTTCAAACCTAAAGGTCTCTTTGACTGCTCTTTCTTCACAAGGGATTCATCTCTTTGCTTCCCTTTTTCATTTGCTACCTTATATCCTCTTGCAACTAGAGCTAGATCTTTGGGAGATCGAATGATCCCCATTTGGATCAATTTATCATTCTCAGAAATTTGAGATTGGATGAAAGCATTAAAAGTGGGCATCTTCCAACTTGGAGTAGTGAGCCTTATTGTTTGGAAGGTGGATACAAAGACTGAGTAGTCTGCATTGAGCTTTTTGAGTATAGAAAGGATGAGCTGATCTTCATCCTTCTCCACTTTGCATTGCTTTAACAGATATATCAGGTTCTTGAACTTTCTGAAGAATTCATTCAGAGATTCGAAATTGGATGGATTGAGAGTAATCAAATCATTTTCTAGCTGATGGATCCTCATCTCATCATGCTTATTAAATAGGGAGGCAAGCTTGTCCCAAAAATCCTTGGGATTCTTCAATTCTAGGATGTGGAACCAAATATATTTAGAGACTGAGGAGAGCAAGTGTCCATGGGCTTCATCAAGCCTGTTCATGTACTTAGCTTTGTCTTTATCTAAATCTGGCTCTTCCTCTGCTTCTTCTATGAGTTTGAAGAGCCCTTTGGTGTGGAGCATTACCACCATGTCTACCTTCCACTGGTGATAGTTGAAGGGAGTGAGAGGCTCTATTGGATGAGCCATTTCGAATGTAGTAGGAAGAACTGAGCTGCTATAGCGAATGCAGTGAGAAGAAGGGCTGCTTGTAGCGAATGCTATAAGAAAATATGATAACCTGTCACACAATCAAACATACAAAGTAAGGTCGACAGTTTGCACCTTTGGAATTTCCTTCACACCCAGCATAGTTGATCAAGGAAGCTTGATCAACAATTTCTTAACTTGGGATATTAAGTGGTAAATTCTCCGCTTCTGGTGCATTACTGGAAAGAGCAATTGCCAAAAAAAATGATCCAGCTAGAGATCTAAGGAGGAGAGGAGTCTTGTCCACCAAGGCTCTGATACCATGTAAATTTGAGCACATAGATCTATAGACAAATACACAACTCACAAAGTAGATCTCACAATTTACTTGGCAATTGAAGAATGAAACAGTGCAAAAATGGCTTGCAGCTGTGAATGCTGTCATTAATCAAAAGTAATCAAATAATAATTACAATGAAGTAAAATGGCTTTAATAGTCACATGAAATTCGAATCCGCATGAGGAAATTTGAATTGATAGACTCTACTTGACTGTAGGTAACTAAGACCTTTTCTAAATCACTATTGGAGGACTCAGTAGTTAATTGACCTTGTATAAACCATAACCGGAGTTCATAGAATCTCTAAAACACAACGCAAGTGTTACATTCAGTGTTGACTAAGGTTAACTGGTTGTGGTAGGTAAGAAATGCGGCCCACATGAGTGCAATCAAGTAAACCTAGTGCTAACTAAATGTAGAATACTAGAAATGAATGTAACTGACTCCTAACTTAGCTTGACTAGTCATTAACTGAATTGAACTAACCTTGGTTGGTTTCGGCACTCCCAATGGCTTCCTAAATTGTAGGGATTGGTCTAGGAGGATCCTAAATTGATGCAATCAAGTGTAATCAGTGGCAGTGAGCCTCAATTAGTGTTCCCCACACTTTAGTAATTGAAACATGTGCCCCAATTAGGCCAAGTGGACCCAATGGTGTTAATGACTATAAATAGACTGGATGGACTCCCGATTTAGACATGACTCCCAATTTAGACATATGACCAAATTTGGACAAGGAGGATTAATAATCCTAACAAAAACACTAATTGACTCCAATGAGCCCTAACTAAAGTCGGAGCGCAATAAATGACTGAGTCTCAACTAAAAGAGATCAGACACATGTCATAGCAAGCCAACCATCAAGTGCTAGCGCTTCAATGACTCCAATGAACCCCGATGAGGTTAATTGAAGTGGAACTAAACATCAGAAGTGGTTGGAGGCACCCATGTTGAATCCATTTCATTAAATAATCATTAAATAATTAATTTAATGAAGGGAGGCACCTTCACTGCCCTATTTAACTGATTGTAACCATCAGTTAGCACTTAGGTGCATTAATATCACTCGGATCACCCCCGGAGTGCTCTAGTTAGCCTCCCTGAATGTAGGAGAATGCTAAGTTAGCCTCCTTGACTGAAGGTAGGTGTGGATGTGATCTAGATGATGACATTTTAATGCTCCACTGATGTTAATTAAGCCAATAATACTTAGGATAGTGGTTTAACTAGGCCAAATTGACCAAAATGAGTGTGTATGGTGGTAAATGTCTCCTACAGAAACCATTGCAAGTGTTTATTTGTTTCAAAATTTAAAGAATAAATAAGGTAAAACAATGTAATATTTGATATCTCAACATTGATTATTACAATACTAAGAAAAATATAATGCAGAACCTTGAAAACCCCATAATCTAGTAAATGGCAGCTATTTTGCTTTCAATTACACTCAGTAGTAGTCATTCATCAAAATGAAAAATGACAATTTATTTTGGTCTATAGTAATTACTTATTTTAAATTCCATTAGTATGAATTGTACAGGATATGCAAGTTAACTAATTCAATTGATGCAACTGGTCCAATATTTTGATACATTTTGACAAGTTCATCCAGACACAGGGGTCACCAAATGCCCAGTTAAATATATTATCATATAAATATCTAAGAGGGTGTTGTTAACAGAGTTCACCATAGGGTCTAGTGCATCATCCTATTTGAACAATACCTAGAGCACACCCGTATCCATTCCCACAGCCATGTGGGCAGCCCAATTCATGTAATTCACTCCAACAAACCCAAACAACGTTTCTTCAGGTTTATACTCATTTTCCATCTGTAATAACAATTTTTTATTAGTCCTAATATTAAGAAATCAAACCAAGTTTACATAGAAAGTTCAAAAACATTCCATATCACTCTCTTCTACATCAAGAGATTTCCCAAAATCACCTAAATCACACTCAGACTTGGTTTATAGGGTCTGAAGTTAACTCAGGTCTGTTTTTTTGGTTTGTTTGCACCCCTTTTGTGGAGAAAAAGAGCCCAGAATTCAAAACCCCCTAATACATGTTGCCACTCAATGGATATCTCACTAGTGCAAGAAGGCCATTCAAGCGGTTGGGGCCAGATGCAATTTTTGGGTAACTTTGGCATAATAGATACCCTGGACATGCTTTCAGCCATTAGAGGAAATTTGGGTTCTAAAATGGGCCTTATAAGAAAACACGCCAATAATAAATTTTGTGAGTTGGAATTCAAGAACCAATAGAATTTCAATAAAATGAGTCAACCATAATGGTTGAATTGACATATTTGTCATAAAAGAAAACTACTTTTCTTGTTTGTATTTTCAACATATCTCCCTATGTTTTTACTCAAATTACGATCGGGAGAGCTTGTTGGATGCAGAATTAAATTCTGCATCCAATGAGATCTCCTACTTGGAATTTGAGTAAAAACACTGGAAGATATGTTGAAAATATGAACAAAAAATGTAATTTTTTTCATTCTTCATCCAAAATTAATAACTATTAAATTTAATTATTTTAACTATTATTTTATTATTTTCCTTAGGAGGCCCATTTTAGACCTCAAATTTCCTCTAATGACTGTGAGAAGAGGAGGATTTTGTCAAAATATAATAATAACACCAATCCATATAAAATACCTCTAAGCTTTCTGAATATCAAATGAATCTAATAAAATTTCAAATGTTTATTTGTATAGACAATCTATCGATTTTGCAAACTTCCCCCTTCATTTTTTATTGAGGAGGAAAAGCTCAAGGCTCAAAGTAAAATCATGCTTATCAGGCACCCACATTCTCACAGTGGATACAAGACCCACACTTATGCTCTCAACATAGCTTGGGAGGTTCGTACTTATGTTGTTTCTGCAATATACTCATATAGAAATAACAAGATAGCATGTTGGTCCAATGATTTAAAAAGATTGCAGGGTGGAAAAGAAAGTCATATTCAGTTAAAATATCAATAATGAGCACTACAACTGCACGAAGTTAACTGTCATAATTCATGACACAGATTTTACAATTGACCACTGGTTCTTAACCTTGTTCAACCGAGACTATTCCTTCTACACAATCAGAGTAAACCTTAAGCATTTAATGCACAGTGACTATGTTAGATTTATCTCAATGCATGTATCATTCAGTGGATTGAAAGAAGACATGGTAAAAATTAACAACTATAACTTTCCAGATTGAGTAATTTATATAGAATGATACCTCACAATAGATTTTTTTTATTCAAGGGATAAAAATCCTCATAATTCGCACATCATTCTAGCAGCAGAGATATTTCCATGTTTCATCCTCCTACTATGCATAAATGGAATTATGCTTTATCATAATCCCCTCTGCAATCAAATATATGGAAGAAATCTTGATGAACAAGGGAAAGATAAAAGCAAGATGATTCAAGAAGATGATTCAAATTGTATACTCCCATTTAAACAATGGCTGCATACTAAGTCGATAGTATTTGTAAATTACTAATTTTAAATGACCACAAAATAGAATGTCCTATGTGGGAACCATGACATGGTATTCCTCTTGCTTGCTAAATAAATTGACAACCACCATAATTGCAGGAACAACCAACACAGCACACAAGGAGACTCCCAGAATGGATTCCATAAAGCACAATGCTCTTCTCCAACATGTACAAAATGTTTTTGTCTCTTTCCATTTGCAAGAATCAGTTGAACCTTCAAACGAATCGAGATTAGCTGGTAAGCAATTTTCTTTCCTATAATCTGTCTTATAAGCTTATTTTTATAACTTAGTCAGGCCAGTGCTCTGGTAATCTTCCTTGTTATCTAACATTTACTAAAAACCAGCGCTTGAAGCAGGTGACAAAGAATCAGTTCTATGCACACTTTCTGAGCATTCAGAACTATTCTGCAGATCTCCCTCTTCTAAATTGCGTCTAACTGAATAACCATCAACTACACTATAGAGACTATCAAGCATTGTCCTTCCTTTTTTAGTTGTGATCATATGTTGATTGTCTCCACCCATGGATTTATTGACAGTGCCATTGGCAGCTGGACTTAAGTTCATATTCCAGTCAATTGCATTCAAATTTTCATGGTTAGCTTCTGCAGAATCTGCAAGTTCTCCTCTGGATTGCAATTTTCTACATTTGTTTTTGGAAGAGGATTGTTGTTCTAGAGACCTAACAAATTTCCTTGGTGTGTTGAATACACTCATATGATCAATTGTAATATATGATCCTGGATTCTGAGGAAGAGAACAAACAGTAAAGCACCTGAGCATTTGCAATCAAAAGAGATAATGCTAATATAATAAAATGTACCAACTTTTCTTAAGCTTCCTCATCAAGCACAAGATGCATCAAACGAGACAAAACAGGAAAACTAAGAAGGACACATCCCATGCTCTTTATGCGTACCTTAAGGCTAACTGCTTCTTTCATAGCTAAAGGGAAATGTGAGTGAGCGTAGTTAATGCAGAGGGAAAAACATGGGTCATTTTCATCCTCTTTATAGGAACGTCTCCTTTCTAAGAAGTCCTCATCATAAAACAATGCATCTCCATTTTCCCCATGTCTGTCAACCATATATATCTTGGTCCTTGTTTTCCTATTACCAACTTTAGTGACTCAATAAATGGTCACTTAAACTCATCCCCAAATCAATTTGCAAAGAGAAATTAAACTCCGAAAGTAATGCCCACAAGACCAACAATTTACCATCATCAAAGTGATCTTCTAAGTTAAAACTTAAATTTGAAAATACATGCCCATAGAAGCTTCATTACTGTGTTTTCCATTTACAGAGTTGTACTCCATTTCCCACAATCACCATAGAGATTTTGAAAAGGAAGAAATCTAAATAAAAACCCTTAGCATGTTGTCCAATACCTTAGCTGGAAATCCAATTGCAACTTGCAATTTGCATATTTAAGATAAAGAAATTGGGATATATATGGTTAAGCTTTCTGTCAAATAGTATGCTAGCAACCCAAAAAAAATCAACACAAACAAATTATTCCATTAAAGGATTCTACTTATGTGGAGTGAGATCATTGGCTCTATTTGAGCATGTTACAGACTACCACAACTTATACAAAATCGTGCTTAATTAGATAGCAACCCCCACAGACAGGTAGAGGACAACATAGTTGGAGATGCCATCAAATTAACATAGTCAATACCCATCAATTAAATTCGTGGTATAAGCAGAAATCACACAACCAAGAGGGGGAAGAGAGTTCGTTGAGTTATAATGCCATCAAAAGAAGCGGATGCCATTGATATAATCCCAGTGGTTGTTTATTCAAACATGTAGTGAAATCCAGGCATGAATTTTTCATTCCATGGTCAATACATACCTCATGTATCAGTAATATACTAATCTCAAGCTACAACAATATACATCTATATTTTGTTTGAGTCACAAATAGTAGTTAACAGCTCTAATACTTGTTTTCAGTATTCACAAACATAAATTTATCCGTTACCAGATGTTCCAGCAGCAAACTGATTCTGCATCAATTCACCTACTAAATGTCTTCACAATTGCCATAAACAGATTTTGCCTTTTTCTAAGTAGGTTAAATGCCCAAATCTACCAACAATCATGGTTTCAACGAGAATAGCTTTGTAAGAAAATAAATTCCTCACAATCACACTGGTTTAGAAAACTGAAAATCCACCAATTAAGCATGGAAGTATGATTTCATATAACAAACATATTGAGACTAACATTTCTAATTTACTGCCATAACTCCAAAAAAGACAACAGAGTAACTCAATCCAGAATATCATAAAAACATAGGAATTGCTCTCTAAGCTTCATGCACTAAACCAACATATATCATTGACAATTTTAGAAAATCTTTCCCAGAAACAATAATGAAAAGATAGGATATAGTGATACGTCTCATCCCTAGTCCTCTTTTACCAAGATTTTAGAGCTATAATTCTCCAGCTCTTTCAATCATCAAGTTTATGGCCATTTTTATTTTAGCAGAGGTAAAATAAATCCCATAGCCATTCATACCAGCAAAGCTTCCACTTAACAATCATAGATACACGTGGCATTTCCAACAGTTTGTCATATTAGTTCATTAACAACTTATCAAAAAAATTACGAAAATCAGTTTGATAGACAAGAAAATATAATAGATTATACCTGCACTTGGTCAACTAGCCCCATTGGATGAATTGCTATATCCAACTCCTTCCCTGGAAAACTCTTAAATTACCATATGATTTCCACCCAACCTTTCCCATGAGATTATTCTTTCCTTAGGACCCCCAAACTGTGTGGAAGCACAATCAAAGGCTAAACAAAAAAAAAACAGGGATACGTACAAGTAGTGGGGTGACCAGTTACTAATATGTCAGACAGATCCTTTTTGACAAAGGGAATATTCAGCCATGCAGCAACCTACAAGTTATCCCACTTAGCACTATGCAAATTGCAATACAGTTCAGAGTCTTTAGACTAAGGGTTCTTGAAAATTAGGTAGAATTGCAATACTAGCTCAGGCAACTTTCCTAGTCAGCTAATTCCCAACAAAGACCATAGCCCAGTTGCATGGTTCAATTAGTCTTGGAAGTTCAACTACTTTGTCCTGTGAGGCATGATAGCTCCCATAGCAGAGAAATCATATGCCCTCAACTCTTGAATGAGAACCATGAGGAAAGCATGCTCCCACAACAAAAGTTCTCAGAGCAGGCATGTTACCTTAGCTCCTTTCCCATATATCCCATGTTCTGAACTATGGGCATGATACCTCCACTCATTTTGTCATATTAGAGACGCAGCTATGATTGGTTTCACACACAGGAAGGGATGATTTTAAGAACCCTCCCTAGATTTATATGTATAAAAAATGTAGCAGTATTTGTGTATCAACTCTTTGTTTGGGGATTTTAAAAGCATCATGTACATCTATATTGACTTATAGTGAACTATATGATGCATTTTCAACAAAACAAATTGAAAAAAAAAACTATAAATTCTCATGGCTTAATATCATATTTTCACAAAGAAATCAAACAAAAATTGGAAACTTTTCAACAATTCCTATGGATTTATATCATATTCTGAAGAAATTGAAAGATCCAGAGATTAACCACCAGGAATTAGTGTTGACCTTGCCACACATTAAGTAGTTGACAGGGGAAATTTCAAAGACATGGAGCTTCTTGTTTCTACCTCATGGCAACTGGTAAATGGATGAAAGAAGCAACCAACAAAGACAGAGGTGGGAGGATAGGGTAGGGCAGAGCAGACGGTAAGAGTAAGAGAGGGTTTGACCTCCCCAATTACGTTTTTTACTTGCCAATTTGAATAAGTTCAGTGCTTGTCCATCATTTTCATGTAATGTAAGTAGATAGAGTGAAACACCAAATTTTTAATCGTATTATCCATAAATCTTGGGTGAAATACCAATTTTTCAACCTATTATCCATAAATCCAGTGAACCATCTTCATTTCTCCTCCCAATCGGAAAAAATTGGGCAAATTTGGGCAAATATATCCTCCAAATCGGAAAATTTTCGCCGAATGTGGGAAAAAATCAATATTTTTGTGGGCTAATATTCATTTTCCAGTTTTTCCCTCTTTCGGGATGAATGCCATTTACCTTGGGGAAGCTATATATAAAATAAACCATTACTCTGATGAACATGAATTCAATAGCAAGCTACAACAAAATAAAAATGTAACTCATACCATAAGTACATAAGAATGAAAAGAGGATGAATGCCCAGGCTTGGAAAATGGGGCCCTCCAATGATGTACTTGCACACTTTAACACAATAAGATCACAAAGGATTTTCTAACTACTACATGAACTATTCCAATAACATGAATTAACACCAATCTGATCTCAAAGAGCTTGAAGTCTGTAAATTTTATTAATTCAAAAATTAATAACTCCAAATTCTTAAGTTATCAAACCATCTATGTATTGAGGTATTTATACAAAAGGTTTACAACCACAAATTCAAAAATCACCCATGATATGGGGATGACATTCCATATTCTCTCTCAGAGGGTCGAATTCAACCTTCAGATCCACAAAAATGGGTAAAATCCCATGAAATCCCAAAACTGCCCAGATTTTATGCTAAAAGAAATTCTACACAAGTGGCCTAGTTTGATAAGCATTGATCAAACACCTGCGAAGCTCTTTTCGAGAAGCTGATATATATTTATTCATCCTTGGACATCAAGGATCATGCCACATGTCTCATATTTCACCCAATTGTCCCGCAAGCATAGGAACCTTGGAGCAATTATGAGAAGTTATAAAATCATGTAATTTCTGTTAAAAATGTAATTTTAATGCCTAAAATTTACAAAATTCAATTTATAAAAAGAAATGACAAACGCACATTATATAATCAAATTTAAATAAAATTTGGATGAAATATGAGAGATATGGAGGGATTTTGAAGGAAAAACATGGATTATATGATAAGAGTAAGCATAAAAAATGGTGTCCAACATGTTGACTATAGCATTGGAGTGGAGGTGAAATGCATTGGAGCAGCATGTAAATGAGGAAAGCATTGGAGAAAAAATCATTGGGGAATAATGCGTTGGATTCGTTCTGGTGACGTGAAAATGGGAATATGGCATAGGAGTAACTTTCTTGGGATTTTAATACATCATAGGTTTTAATCCTAGGAGCATAAAAGGTAAACACCAATACTTTTTAACAACTTCATGGAGGTAAAATCTTGGAGAAGAGATTACAAGAGTACCTTTATGAATGCATTTTTGTGATTTGCACTTGTACAACCGTGGGTGATCACATTATGACTGAAGATGACTCTTAATATATTTTTTAATTTTATCATTCTCCTTTTATTCATAAAAAAATCACTTCACCTTTGTAATCATCATAGCTTATGACTCCCAATGCTTTCCTTAAGCAATTAAAACGGGGCATTTGCTTCCTGTAGTTAGCTCAACAATACTTACCACAAAAAACCTTAGAGAACCTGTTTTGAAAATGTTTAAAAATAAAAAGGTTAAAAAACATTAAAATTTCAAAAAGAGTCTTCTCACTATCAATTCCTTTGTTGCTCCTTAAAAACAAATCCTCTCCTTATGACTCCTTTTAAAAAACAAAGTTGGTTTCTTTTATTCTTCTTGAATACTATTTTTTATGCTTACGGGTAATAGAATGAATGAGCTAATGATGGAGGACTGCGGGGATAATGGAAAGGAATATAATGGGTGCTTTGTCACTACTAAAAATGAAGAATATGCAAAATTTTAAAACATTAAAAACAAATTTTTTGTACAAACTTTTTGTTTCTCTTTCCATTATGCTTGTCGTGCTGCTCTATTGTAGTTCATCTCAATTGGAATGTTGCTGCAAATCTTTAAATGTCTTCACTGCATGAGGAGTTGTTATGATCTTCAAATTGTTAAAGCTATGTTTTGACAAATTTGATTGAAGTTCTTTTCAGGTCCCACTCCTTGATATGCTTTTCTGGCCCCTTTTCTTAAAACTATAATGAGCTTGATATGTTTTTTGAGTGAAATGCCAACACCTGTAGAAAGTTTTCAGAAGGGTGCAGAAAGCTCAGAAATTTGACTTCTTCCCTCTTAGCCTTATTGGTTGACTTGTCCTCAAGTATTTTGCACATAAAAATATTTTATTTTTTGCTTGGAGATTGATATATACAAAAATTTATTAAAGAAACTCATCAAGCAAATGAAATATTATGCTACAAAAAATTCTGCACTGGATATTTTTTTCAGAATTCTCATTGGCCAATTTTACTTCATTTTCTAATGAGAATTTTGGTTTATATTCCGTCACTTGCATGTATTTCATAACTAAACCCTTTTTTCCTTTTAATTTTGTTTTTCTTTTCTTAAAGTGTGATGGAAGAGAGAGTGGGTGGAGTAAGGGAGTATGGTAAGATTGTGAAAGAAAATGGATGGAAAGTGGAATGGGTGAATACAGGTTCAGACTTCATCCTATACTATTGTGAAGCTTGAAAGAATGAAAACGGAATAGATCAAGGTTGATGAAAGACATTATGAATGGTAGAGTTTTTAAGAGGCTTATTTGATGTGAATTTGACATAGTATGGAACTTTACTTCTTCTTTTGATGATTGATTTCATATCTTTTGCCTTGATCTCAATTCATCTTCAAGAATTTACCAGTCATCCACTAGAAGGTTTTTGTAACAGATATAAGGATTTTGAGCTTCTTTGAGGAACTCAAAGTTAGATGATATTCCAATTTCCCTTATCTCATGTATTAATGTCCAAAACTTTGAATTTGAAATTCACTCGTTCATAGATTTCATCTTCTCGATCCTGGGACCTGCAAAAACTAAGCATTTGCCTGCAATAAAAAGTGAAATTATGGGGGAAAAAAGGTGATCGGTATTTCTAGTTCCAAGAAATACATAATATAAATGCGACAATGCCTAAAAAAAACAAATCCAAATAATATAGACAAAGAAAATGTATTTGTTTACCAGCGGAGAAGTGGTGGCTATCCTAGACCTCCTGACAGTATATTGTTCACAAATTATTCATTTTATATCTGTTTGAAGTGATTAAAAATATTTATTTAAGTGGATTCATAGGTCTACTTCAGGTAGAAACATGTTTTCAAATTGATTTTATATGACATGTCAAACCTATTGAGGAGCAACCTGCTTGATGGAGTTGTTTGTGAATTGCTTTCTAGACCAACAATCCCTAATTTGAGCATAGTTTTTTCATTAAAGTATGGATTGCTGTGATTCTACTTGGAGATAAATTTAGATTTATGTAGATACCTCAAGTAAAAACAAGTTTTTAATATATTTTGATTTGATATCTCAAATCCACTGATGAACAAACCTAGGAGGTAGAGTTTCATCATGATGTTTTTAGGACATACTGTTACTAAATGTGGCATAAATTTTTCATCTGATTTCCAAATGGTATGATTCAAATTTTGGATTAAACTAGAATTTAATTTATATCTCCCTTATAACCAAGTTTTTAAAATAAGATGATATGATATGTGAAATATGTGAATGCAGAGTCAATATATGGAATTGTCACAATGCATGTTTTATGACAAGCAGTTAGTAATTTGGGCATAACATTTCCGCATGATGTAAGATTGAAGTGATTCAAATTAGATTAAAAACTATATTCTAATTTATATCTCCCATAGAAACAACTTGTAAAAATATGCCCATGAAATCCCTCAAATCATAGTTGTACTAACTCTGTTCATGATTTTTTTGCTTGAGACCTATTACTATTTTGGCCATATTGTTTTCATTTGAGATCCAAATTGAAAAATTCAAAATGGATTAGAAACTATATTTCAAGGGATATCTTATGTAGAAACAGGTTTTAATAACGATCCCATATGGTCCTCCAAAATAATATTATCACGACTGCATTTTGTCATAAAATCATGTCAAAGTGAGTTTTATTCATGCAATATCGAACTAACTTTATTATGCAATTTTTATTTTATTTTATTTTATTTATTCATGTATTCCTCTATACTATCCTATTCTATTTGGTAAAAGAAAGCACTCCCTCTAGTATAAGATAATTTCCAATGCATCCATTTGCGTAAAAAAATCATAAGTAAACTCATATCCAAGTTTGAAGAATATACAATAAAGAATGCTTGGACATGAGAGATCAATTGCTCAGAAAAATTTGATTCCAATAAATTTCAAAAAATGGAGTGGTATTATGGCCTAGAGACTATTTGGAACCAACTTTCAATGTTATTTTTGTCTACTTGGCTCTCCTTTGTCGTCACACCATAGAGTTCTTCTAATATTTGTTCATTACATTCATGAATGCAGAAGGGATCTTGTGATACATAGGAAAAAAATATTCAACCTATGGCTCTAACGTTCTAGCTTCATCATATGTGACCAATGAATCTTTGTCCTTCTTATAAGGATAACTAGTAAAAACATCTAGGTTCTCCTCTTGTGGATCCTCCTCATAGATATATTTCTCCTCTTCTATATTTTGAAATGAAAACCATCCCTAGCAATAATTCTAAATTGTGGAGAAGGACTTAAGAAGATCCTTGTGGTGGAATACACTCCTTCACTGAATAAATTCTTTAGCATTGTTAGCACTCAAAATGTACCTCCGGTTGTAAAAAGGTAACCACAAAACCAAACTTTAGGAAAGAAAGTTGACTTCTTTTTTTTCGAGAGAGGGATATATCAATGATTGTTTTCATAAGGCCAAATATATGAACCATAAATAAAATTAAGATTGTCGTTATTGGTTGAAACAAGGAAAGTGCACATTGGGCAATGGCCTCAAAATAATTATATCAATCACAGTGATATTGCATGGAAATATTGAACAAAGGAAAGCTAACAATCTAGTCACAGTCAAAATGCTTTGGTCTGGTGAAATAGAAGAAATGAGGAACAATCCATCAATGTGGGAATATAATAAGGATGAATCCAACGTTAAATTTACTTGAATATGTTTTTGTGAATATCTAAAATCAATAGATAGAGCATATATGTATGAATTATGTACTATTAAAAACTCATTTCAGACATGAAAAGAATACATTGTGGAAGTAAATAACAGGAAATACATTCACACAAGAAAGGGAAAAACATACTGCAACATAGACAACACATGAATATTTGCAAAAGGCCAGCTTCAGCTTTGTGATTTTATTAAAAAGGTGTATCTCAAAATACAATACCGAATTCTCATGGGTTCCAACCCTTTTTTTCTTTACAATAACTGGTTCTTATACAAATTGCTCCATGGTCTGAAATAACAAACTTCTAAACATAGGCATAACTTCCCTTACATCTGTTACCTACATTTATTAACTAATAAATGTTTTTTGAAAAGTAACTAAACCCCTAATTAACTAATTTTCAGAACTAATTATTAAATGATCTTCAAAAATCTTCTTCCATGTAGATTATACTTAGATATTCCATACCCCTCGACCTGTTTCCACTGATTAAGAGATGGTAAGCCCAGGGTGGAAATTTATTTCACTAGTACTCCCAGCTCCACATGGTCTCTGTAGGAAAAGTATAGTAAACGTGCACATGTATCCTTGAAGGAAAATAAGATCTCAAAGTCATACTCTAGCTTGTCCACAATTGTCTTCCCTAATAGTGATTGTTACATATCTGCAAATTTGGTGTGGTATGACCTGCATTCAATTAAATAGTCATGATACTCTTTTTTTGACAACATACTACCTTTATATTCCCAGAAGAAAGGTAGTCCCTTTATAAATAATGGATCAAACATATCCATGAACAACTTCACCTGATGTTCCATTATTCCAATATTTGCCTCAACAGTGTCCAAGTGCTGGTGTTTATTCACAACGTTTCTTACCCAAGTTATAATATAAATTATGTCTTTACTATTAGCTTCCTTTAGCGCATCTTCTGTTAATCCATTTAGAAAATCAATAGTAACATAATCAATGGGATTTTTCTTCAATCTTTCCTTCACAGCTGTCACACTCTGCTTGGATGATTGTATCATAATCTCTTTTTCCAAAATGTAGTCCAGGCACGGCCTCAACTTAGTTGCTTCTGATATAAGTGCATCCCATATTATGTTCTTGGCACCTTGAACATGAAACTTCCCTGTAACCTGTTTTACTAGCTTATCATTTTTATCCTTCAACTCATGACACTTAGCTTCCCAAGTTTTTATTTCTTTCTCTCTTTTCATAGCTAGACTTTCCAAATGTTTGTTCTGGTTCCTTAATCCATCAATCTCTAACTCTTTAAAACTGACTTGTGACATGGCTTGAATAAGAGATTGTTCACCTGATTCTGTAGAAGGGGAAATCATTCTACTTTCAAGTTCTTTTCCTTTTTCTTGTGGCTTTTTTTCCAATTCATCATATTTTCTCTTCAGAGTATTCTCACTTTCAACTAGAAGAGACATGTCTATTTCCCACTGTTTTTTCTCCTCTGCAAATTTCAACAGTTTTTCCTTGGTCATTTAACTCACCATTCAAAGTTTCTTTTTCCTTTTATAGCTATGTTAGATCAGAATCCTGCATTAGCTGAGTGGATGGAATATTTAGCTTCTTCTTTAATAATTGAATGGTGTTTTCCTTCTTATTCAACAACTTATGTGTGGCAACCCCTTTATCTACTTGACTTTAAGAAACCAACAAGTTTGTTTGCGATTTTTTAATGGGTTATTGATGGGCCTTGTTTTCTACTTTTTCCTTCCTGAGCTGGTTCTCAATTTTTCTTTTACTGGATTGCATCCTAGACACTTTCAATGTTGCTTTCAATATATCAGTGTATATAATATCTCCAACTTTTTTGTGCAAGTGAATCATGTCAAGAATATGAATATTCTCCAATTTCATCTTCATTTCTCGGGAATACATGCAATCTCATTGTGCTCAAATGGCTTGTTCTTGTCGATTTGTCTTCTGATAGATATGATATGATGGGGATCATAGTTAATGAAAACATTTATATGAAACCCCATTTCTCTCAATAAACTTTCTATCATTGGCAAAGCAGATTTGTTCTTTATGATGAATGGACCTTGAAAACATAAGAATTTGATTTCAGAAGACTTCTTAAAGTTAAGAAAGTGTTCATTTTCCACTACAAGCTTCTGTCTAATTAAATCCAAGGAAAAAACTCTAACAATTAATAATGAAGGTAAAGTGTAGGGATGATACAAAAACCCATACAATCTGATCATTGTACCCTATTCCAATAAAAACCAATCTCCTATTCTATTTTCAGGAGAGAATTACAACATTTCTTTCATATGTGGTAAGACCCCAGGAAATATCTTATGGAAAAATGCATTATAGACTTCAGAAATGAGAACATTCATGTATCTATTGTAATATCTGTTCATCTCATCTGTAAGTACAATCTCACGTAATTGCAAGTTTTCCTCATTAAAAGATAAGATCATTTTGAGCAGATATGAATGGAACCTGGAACATCTGGTTTTGTGGAAGTCAACTAGCTGAGAATGGATATTTCTAGCTAGAAACTCATCAAATTTAAGGAAACATGATTGGAGGAACTGACTGGACCATTCTGACTCAATGTGACCAGTACTAATTCTAAAAAAGAGACTCATTAAAGGTTCTGTGACATACTTATCAGTATCTAACCCTAAAAATTGACTTATGAGGGTTATAACACATTGATTTTATTCATTTAATAGGATGGAATCAACATGAAAAGGATGGTTTTGCAACATGACATCAAGCGTGAAACAAGTTTTAAAGAAAATCTCTTTTTGTTCAATGGTGGACTCTCTGGAAACCTGGATTATGCTTTCTTCGTTAAAATCTTTGGAAATTTGGGTAAACTCAATAGGAACAAAGAGAATATTTTTGCTAACAACTGGGATGATTGGAAACCGGATCTTAGACTTGGGTTCATCCATAATTAGCCTCTCAAACAAGGAGTAATTACAAGCTCATCAGTCGACAAACTCATGATAATTTAGGGTTTGTTTGGTGGAGAAATAATGGAAATAAGACTTGAAAATACCATGGATTTCTGTCCCATGGTATTTTAGAAGTTTTAACTTGGGTTTTATAGAGTCTATGGTACCATTTAACAGTATAGTATCAAAAAAATCCGAGTCTTTATCCTCAAAAACCTCCTTAATCCTTTGATATTCCAGATTCTGAACTTCTACCTCTTCCACCTCAACCATTTTAAATACTTGCTTTGTGGGGATAAATAACCTACCTGGTTTCTCGACAAGTGGTCGAAAGGTTTATCTGAGCTGGTTGTTTTCACATAGTCTTGGGCTTTCACTTTCCAATGCACAAATAAACAAATAACCTAAATCCACATGCCTGTACTTTTACATTACCTTTTCTTTTTTATAAACCATGCATCTTTCTCAGCGAAAACATTTCCCCTCAGTCCATCTTGCACCTTTCATCCCGAGTCATTGATATTTTTTCCTGTTTAAGCCATATATCCTTATTTCCTACTATACTTCCATATTTTATCCTTCTTGTAACTTCCAGTTGCGGACTAAACGCTGATCATGAATATATCCTTTGATCTTCACTGTTGATCATTTCCTTCCTTTAACTTACTTGTTCAGATCATAAGGGGACTGTTACTTATCTAGAGCGGATAAATTCTCAACCATTGATATTTTCTTTTCATAAATATGGATTGTTGATCAATTCACCTCTTTAACCTTTCCGCTCAGACTTAGTCTCTTAGGAAATGTGCGTCTTCCCTTTGTGAAGAGATTATCTACTGTAGATATGAATTCCCTATTCATCTCAGTCGTTCAATTTTTCTTCAATTTATATAATTCCACTGATCCTCCTTTTAATTTCTAGTGTGCATGTGCTATCAGTGGAAATATTATTGACTATAGATCTATTTCTCATTGAATCTACGCCCTTGATTATTTATTCCCTCGAACTCATTCCAGTTTCACCAATTTTCTTCTTCCATGCACCTTCCATCAACGGAAAAAATATTAGTCCTTGATCTAAATTATGCTCTCATCTCGACCTTTGAAATATGTGGTCCCTACCATATTCCACTGAGGACTAACCAAGACATGATGGAAAACATAAGGATGTCAAAAGAAGTGATGACATGGAATATATGAGGACGTGGCATGTGTGATGAAGCTTGAAATACACTTGATGATGTTCTAGAGCCATTAGGAAGTCATTATAGAAGTTTTGGAAAAATATGGCAATTTGGAGAAAAACAAGAAAATAACTATGAAAATCTAGTAAATACTGGTGAAGGTGGCCTTGGGAAAATGCCTACCATGCCTTATAGGGATATGATAAAAATGAACTGAAAGCAGCATGTTGAAGCTTGTTGATATTTTCACATGAAAATGGTCTCATATTGTTTTAAGAGCGTGTGAGGAAAAAATTATATAATTTCCAAAATAGTTTTTTAAGTAGTTTTACTGCTTTAATATTTGAAAAAATAGTGAAATTGGCTTCAATAAAATGCCTGCCACTTCCTGAAGGAGAATTATTAAATTATTCTGAAGATACGGGGATCTAGTATGTTTAAAGGTGCATCCAAAAATGGTCTCATATTTATTAAAGGAGGTTTGAGGAAAAATATGTAGACTTGCAAAAATTAGGGTTTTTCAGGATAAACTTGGAAGAAATTCTTGAAAATAACAAGTATTGAAAAATTAGTTCAGGAGACCTCAGAGAGATGCCCACCACATAGTGTAGGTTCATATAGATGCCCACATCATATGACCAAGGTGTATTCTGGTAGTTTTTCTACCCAGCCATGGTATAATTTAGTCAAAAGAATCTTTGAGGAAGAAATTAGAATCCTACCAAAATGAGAAAAAATCAGTTTTTTATGAGAAAATTAAGTCGAAGAGATTTGTAAATGCCCACCAGAGATTGTCCTGATGATAATAAAATTATTTGAGGGATTATGGTTGTTCTTTGATTATTTGGATACCTAGCCATGTTCTTAGTTTTTCTTATGGTGACTTCATGAGGAAAATATCAACCTTCCAAAAGAGGTAAAAATAGTGTTTGAAGCAAATTGAACCAAGTCTAGGAAAATGTATAAATTGGCCAAGTGTGGAAAACTAGAGTCTGAGAGCCCACTTACAAATGCTCACCAGAGGTTTCTCTTGTACAAAGAAATTAAGTAAAAAAGCATGGGAATGTTCCTTGTTGAAGTGGCTATCCAGCCAAGAAGTCACTTTTCCTCTAGGTGATAACACGTGTGAATATTGAGTTTGCCAAAATAGGAAGAAGTGTGTTTTTGATGTTTTAAAAGGGTTTGGGAGACCACTTTCAAATGCCCACCATTTTCAGTGAGTGTGTTCGAAAAACTAAATGATGTCAGGGTTTTGTTCATTACTGAATGAAGGTAGGAAATCTATTCCACAGAAGCATGCTATGGAGTCAACCGAAGTAAAGATCACATTGGTTGAAATGCAAGAGGTTTCAAAACCCTTTTTAAATCTTAGTGAGAATCCTCATAATTAGGATTTTGAGGTTTTAGAGGAGAATCATTTGGATGAAGTGCAATTGCTAGGCCATGAAAATGAACAGACAGTAGCCAATTCTCTACGGATTCTAGAAAATTCTCAAACAGCAGACGTGCTTATCAAAGGAAAATCTCTAACCAAAGTTCAAGATAATAGCCATGACGAAAATAATGTACTATTGAAAGAGTCAGGATCTAGATATAAAAATGTGAAGGAAGTGGAGTTTCCAGTCATAGATGTGGAAATGGAGAACCATAATGAGTATGTTAAGAAAATAAAAACTGTAGGTGATGCTCAGGTAAGTGTTAGAGAGATGTCAGCAAGCTTGAGTTAGAGAGAAAAAGATTTGGCTCTTTTATCATCTTTGCTGGCACCAGAGATAAGTGAAATTATGGCACATAGATATTACGAGAAATTGACTGCTTCCATGGAGAAGGATGAGATAAATCTTATGGACATTGGAACAAGTGGGCTTCAACTACAATTGCTGAGAGATTCGTACGTACTTGGGTACCACTAGTGCTATTTAGACTATTTGTCTTTACCTTTACTGTTACCAACAACCCTGTTCTCTTTATGTCAGAATGCTGACATAAAGTGTGCATAGATCCAAATCAAAAGAGAAGATAAGGCATACTAAGGCAATAATAATAGATTTTCTAGTACCAAAAGAGCTGTAGATTATTGAAACTAGAGAACATGGGATGATGGCGATGCCATGTGTGATAATATTCCAGATCCATTTCTTCATTTTCAAACTTAGAAACCCATGAAAAAGAAAAAAATCAATCATTCTATTATGTGTTGTGAGAACATTACAGAACTCATTTTGGAAAAATCTCATGATCCATTTTCTTTAACTAGTAGAAAACATCAATTAATAATGCATTACAATAACAACAACAACTATAGCACGAGGTTGGCTCATCAGCATAAAGCCGGAATAACATCAACAGGTGACATAATCATCAACAACTCAAGGATAGAGTAACATTATCTATGGAAGGTATAACAACAACCAACATGATCCTTCCTTTCAGAATTACAAGATCATGGACAACACATCTGTGGTACTCAGACAACCCTTCCTTTCGGGATCAGGTCTTTGTGGAGCTACCAATATTACTGAAGTTCGAGAACTAGAGGATATATCAAGCCTACACATTGGTGTTCCTAATGCATTTGTTTCACGCAGGACAACTTTAGTGGATATTGTGTTACACAATAAAGATATTACTAAGCCAAGTAAAGATAATTGCGCACATAGAAAACCATTATCTGCAATACAAGGATATGAAGTGAAAGAAGATGGTATGCTTCTCCACACGAACAAAAAGCATCACTTGAAAATAATTTGTTTGTTAGAAGTTCATTCTATGTATCATGTAATTCCAATTCCCTAGGTTGTGAAGAGGCAGCAGTGCAGACATTGCAGGTTTTGCCTCTTGCCAACCTACAAGCTAAAACACTCCAGGAAATGAGGTTGTCTTAAAAAGGGCGTGATTATCCAGATAAACAAAACTAAATGTTAATTATAAAACAGTTTTATAGCTATGGTTTGGAAAAGGCGTGATTTCCCAGTTGAAGAGGTGCGACCAGCATGCTGATTCAAAGGCTGTGATTATGAAAGGATGTGTCTATCTAGATTAATGAGATATTTAAAGTGAAGATTTAAATTGGAAGTGTGTGTATCTCAGTGGATTATTTTGTATCTTGGTAGTTCTTCTATCCATATATTTGAACCTAGTGTTCATCTATGAACAGATTGGAATCTGTTGACAGGTTGAAGCTTATCAGAGGATTGTATTCCTCATTACATGCTGAGCCATGTATACAAGATGGGTCTTGTAAGAGAATTGGGTTTCTCCATCTAACTGGTGCTAGATAATTATTTGTAAAACAAAATTATCTTTTGATATTGTTATGTTTAATATCTCATGT
>LPNX010865727.1:0-5000 GCA_001517045.1 Pseudotsuga menziesii
ATCATCACTTATGTAGAAGTGATATTCCTTTAGAATTTCTCTTTTCTCTTCACTATTGTTCGGGCCATGCCTATATGTGATATGCACCATCAAGGAAACCTTCTCAGAGTGATAATACTGACTTTGGATCTCGTTTTGAGGTTGCAGAGTGTAGTTCTCGGCAAAATCAACAACTGAAAGTATAGTACCATGAGGAAATGTATCTCTGCATATTCTAAACTTCTCATCCTACCATCGTGCCAAGTGGACATGCTGAACATATTGACGTGTCGTTTCAATAAATTCCTTGACGAAGACACCTAACTTGTACCTGTTGACACAAAATGTTCTCAATATCAGGTTTTTTTGTAAGTAAGGAATGAAATGGAACTGTTCTGAACATAATTTTATAGATACATGCATGTACCTAAGATGTCACCAATTGTATTTTTTTGCTTTCTTTCCCTGGGACTATTTCATAGCTGATATATTTGAAACTTTTCATGTCTATAACCATATTCCCAAATTCATTGTCTCCAGTCTCGTGCATACATTGGCTCAATAATTCCATTCCAGCACAGTTGGAGCAAGTTCCATCCAAACAGGATTTTGCATAGTAAGTTTGCCCCTCACGCCTATTGCACATGATACTATGAATGAATTGTCTTGATGAGGTCGGTGGTATTGTCAAGGAGCAATCATGCACATGGTTAGTATGCAACACACGACGAATGTACAAAAATGTTTCATAGTAATATTCATATTCTACATGGTATGTACAACAACAAGTGTTACGAAGAGTATTTATTCTAACATACCAAGGCTTACATTTCTCAAAAGATCTTTTCCCCAAATTCAATTGTCTATGTTCATTTCTAAATTTCTTGTATAGTTCTGTCTGTGTTATATCAAGAAAATTCTTAATATGTGGTTCACGGTCCTTTGAACCCCTTCTCATTTTTAGTACATCCTTCCGATTTGAAGAAGGCCTTGTGTGATCATGCTAAAAACTCTGCACTAGTCCCTTTACTGCATCAACTAGCTTCATGTCACGACGTGGCAATCGACCAATAAAGGCCCAAAAATCTGTCTGGCCGGTTGTGTCGAGATGTTCTCTTCTACTAGAATACCTACAGAGGGTTTTTACATTCAAATTAACTAGTTTAGATGTAGGCTTGAGAAAACCAAGGACCCTTGTGTTCTTATTCACAATTGCTTGTGACAACACACGACAAGCCGCATTGCGGTCCTTTGACCGTGTGTTCTTACCAATTTTACCAAAGGCATCTGCTAAGCTTTTAACTATATGAGAACTTGGTCCAGAAGCCTTTATCATCTTTATCCCTAATGATTTCCTAACAATATTGATGCCCCTAGATTTTAACAATGATAAAAATAATCTACATTTATCTCCATCACATTTAGAATCAAAATATTTATTTAGTATCTGTCGAGTTTGATAAGCAATACTACGTTTAGATAGCGTACCTTCAATGGAATTGAGGAGTCCTTCATCAACTTGTATACGCTTCGGAGTTCTTTGAGGTGTGCTTTCTAATGGAGGTAAGGGGGTTGGATTTCTATCATCTAGTGCATCAACAATATGCTCTGGGGTTTCAGTAGCAACTTGTTGTCCTTCACTCTCTTCCTGGTAGTTGGATGGTGGAAGTCCAACATCCTCATCAATGGTCCGATTAATATTTTCTTCTTCAATAGTAGGCTCCATGTACACTGCCTCTTCATGAGCTTCATCTTGAGATGGTCCCTCTAGTGAATGCGTAATTTCTTCTTGTGTTGGATTAATAGGATGAACCGCCATATCCTTTATAATTGGATTTGGATTATTTTCCAAAGAAAGCCTCTGGGTGATTCCATGAAGATGGGTAACACTTTTTGGCCAAATGTGGCGATGAAAACCTGATTTTTTACTCATGTACTAGAGAGAAGCCCTGAAAACGCATATATGCCATGTGAATTTTGACTTGCAGTAAAAAAACAAATTGTAGAATATTATGTTGGCTTCATAGTGATATTTTTTTAAAAATATTCCGATATCATTTAATGTGTGAATTTTTACATTTAATGAACTGTGTGACCTTAAAATTTTGAAGAAGCTAATAAGTGGCTCGTGTCCACGTAGAGTAATTCAATCTTGCATTAATAATTTTTAAAAAATAAATATATGAGCATGATCTACATAAAATGCAGTGTGATGTGCATATTTTTTTGTTAATTTTTTTCGCATTATACAATAATTTATTATTTTTCGAAAGTGACCACATCCGATTTTAGCATCGTTTTAATCACATATTTGTCCACGTAAAGGAATTTTTTCTATTTTTTCAAAAATTGAAAAACCAAAGATACCCTTTTGAAGAGGACACGTCGATATGTGATGTGCGCATTTTTAAGAATTTTTTGGCTGTGTATTTTTAACTCTGCGGATTTTTCTTTGAGCTGCTTCAAAGTTGCAGTGTGGTTTTCTAAGTATAAGTTTTAAAAGTAATTAAAAAATAAATATCATATGAATGCCAAAATGCGTGTATGATACGTCAATGGATAGAAGATTCGTTGGTGAATCTATCGGTATCAACTCCGCTCAGTTATGTGCTAGGAATGGCAGGGTTTACACCTCTGCAAGGCACAGGAAATTTTCCATTTGTTTGAATGAGGGCTAAGTCTGTTTTTTTAAGCCCTCGACCGAGGTATGAACCTCGACCGAGGTATCTACATACCTCGGTCGAGGTATTTAAATACCTCGGTCGAGGGTTTTTAAAGCCCGCAATACCTCGACCGAGGTATTTAAATACCTCGGTTGAGGGCTTAACAAGCCCTCGGTCGAGATATTAAGACCTCGGTCGAGGGCTTAACAAGACCTCGACCGAGGTGCATTTTTATGTTTTTGCCGAAATGTGCTTGCCAAAAAGTGTTACCCAGGTCCGTGGAATCACCCCTCTGATTCATCATGTCTATTCTTTTTTTTTCTTTCTCTTCTTCCTTGCTGATTTTCTTCCTCGGTTACGTACATTCCCCATCACCACAATGATCAATGTCAATATACTTTGTTTTTGTTGCTCCTCAATTACAAGCTTCCAAACTTTTAACTTGCTTTAATATAACTATTAATCCTTCAATATACTTCAATCTTCCTTCTCAATTGTTCATATTTCCCATCAAAACAACAATGAATGAGAAAATTTAATCTTCCTTCAATATTCAATCCTGCAATATACTTCAATCTTCCTTCAATCTTCAATCCTGCAATATACTTCAATATTTTTTCTCAATCTTCCTTTTCAATCTTCCTTCTCAATGTTGCACTTGCGTAATATAAAGAATGATGGAGATGGATGGAGATGGTGTAGATTGTGAGTATTTTCAAAGAAAGGCTCGTGCTCTTGAAAGATATTGTGCGGTAATTCCAAATTTAGAGAAACACACAGCTCTCGGACAATGACAATTCACTGTTTTAATAGTCAAATAACGCGCACGCGATTTGCCTAGTAAAAACACGTACGCGATCTATACATCCAAAACGCGCACGCGATATTGTCAATCACAATAAATGGGGTGGGTGCACGGCTAAACGAGATTAATTATAAATGAAACAATATTATGGAGTCCATATACCTTATACACGATAATCTAGTGAAAATGAAGTCAAGGTTTGTGTTTATTTTATAAGTCAAGGCTTAAGACTTAAAGGTTTAACATTTATTCTATAAGTTTATGGTTAAGGTTAGGACCCAACGGTTTAGCTTTAGTTCTAAAATGTGTATAAATGCATAAACTTAGTACTAGAGTTATGTTTATAGGTATAAAGTTTTATTTATGGCTAAGAATTGCATAAAATGATTAACTCTTTGAACTTTGTTTAAACTTTAAACCCAGGTTATGCTCTAATATGGATTTAACTTTGTTAAAGTTTTAATTCTATGATAGATTTGTTTAAGATTTATATCAATCCATACTATATTGGTATAAACTATCGACTTAAATGTGGATTTATAACTATGCGGAAGTTTGAAAGATAAGTTTAGAGGGATCCACAACTAGCAAGTTTTAATGCTACGCCAAGTGGAAGGTTTGATGTTGCACTTTAGGCTTGAATGAGTGGAATGCAAGTTGAGAGTGCACCAAAGGTGGTTAATTGCTTTCCTTGCACTCTATTAAGTGCTCTTCACACCTCTAATTAGTTGATGGAAATTAGCCCTCCACTTTTATCATAGTCTTACTCTTCGTCATTGGATGACATTTCCTTGGGTTTGGTTTCCATTTGGAAAGTGTGAAAGTAGTGCTCTTCACACCTCTAATTAGTTGATGAAAATTAGCCCTCCACTTGTATCTTAGTTCTACTCTTTGTTGTTGGATGAGGTTTCCTTGGGTTTGGTTCGGATTTGGAAAGTGTGAAATAAAACTTTGTAGAAAATTTTGTTGGTTTTGGGTATTGAAAGTTTTTACAAATAGATATGGATAAGGGTTTTTGCTCTAATGTGAACTTGTGAGGATGATGATGTTCATGACGTTGATGGTGATGATGTTGATGATGAGGATGATGATGAGAATGATGTTGATGATGTTGATGGTGATGATGATGACGAAGGTGAGGACGATGATGATGATGATGAGGATGATGTTGATGATGTTGATGATGAAGGTGAGGATGATGATGATGATGAAGGTGATGATGATGATGATGAGCATGATGATGATGTTCGTGATGTTGATGGCGATGATGATGATGAGGATGATGATGATGAATGATGCTGATGTTCATGATGTTGATGGTGAGGATGATGATGATGATGTTCATGATGTTCATGATGTTGATGATGAGGATGATGATGATGATGTTGATGGTGTTCATGATGTTGATGGTGATGATGTTGATGGTGATGGTGAGGATGATAATGATGATGTCCATGATGTTGATGGTGATGATGATGATGTTCATGATGTTGATGGTGAGGATGATGATGAGGATGATGTTGATGATGTTGATGGTGATGATGATGATGAAG
>LPNX010865727.1:10000-36620 GCA_001517045.1 Pseudotsuga menziesii
GACGATGGTGATGATGAAGGTGATGATGGTGAAAATGATGATGATGAAGATGGACATGATGAAGATGATAATGATGATCATGGCAATGTTGATGATGATAATGATGGTGATGGTGATGTTGATGATGAAGATGGACATGATGAAGATGATAATGATGATCATGGCGATGTTGATGATGATAATGATGGTGATGGTAATGTTGATGATGAGGAGGATGATGATGATGATGACAAAGATGGTGATGACGACGATGTTCATGATGATGATGACGACGATGGTGATGATGATGTTCATGATATTGATGGTGATGATGATGATCATGTTGAAGATGACGATGATGATGAAGCTGATGATGACGACGAGGATGAGGATGATGATAATGATGATGAGGATAATGATGATGGCGATGGTGATGATGGTGATGATGATAAGGAAGGTGATGATGATGATGATGATGATGAAGATGAATATGAAGGTAATGAAGATGATGATCATGTTGATGATGATGATGAATATGATGAGGAAGGTGATGATGATGATGATGTTGATGATGAAGATGGTGATGATGATGTGCATGATGTTGATGGTGACGATGATGTTCATGATGTTGATGATCATGGAGTTGAAGATGATGATCATGTTAATGATGATGAAGTTGAAGATGATGAAGAAGATGAAAATGATGATGAACGATATTTTGGGTTTTACATAATGCGCACATGATTTATGTGCACAAAACGCGCCCACGTTTTGTTTATACATAATGCGCACGCATTTTTGTCTCGTTAAATCGCGCTCGCGTTTAGTTTAAATTCAAAAATATATTCCCTCCAAATGATAAGGCCGAGCCTCCACCCATGCTTTCATGGAATTCCTATGCCTATGTGTATGCTTTGTACTTTGCTTCGAATTCAACATGCCTGTGCCTTGGAGTATGATAAACCATGGAAAATTCAACACTATATCCATATTTTCAATATGCTCGTGTTTAGCAGTTCTTCTGATTATGCTGGACACATCCATTATTTATGAGATTTTAGAAACAGATATGGTTTTTTTTGCAGATTCTAAATATGTAAATTTTAACAAGAATACATAATTTTTTCTATTTTTTTCTTATTTATCTTCTGTCATCATTCCTCAACTCAAAAAACACATTGGTAGTGTTTTGTCCATATCTCTTTCGTTTCTCAACTATTTAAAAAAAAAATTGTATGGTGCACTAAAGAACACCAACCTCTACATGCTATAAAAAACCCATTTCCAAATAATTGCATTAAGACATTCAAATGCTGCACTCACAATTGACGTACCATTTTCGAGGTTTGATCTCTTAGATAATTAAAAAATAAAAATAAAAAATTATTTTTTTTATTGGAAAAATAGTCGTGCACTAGTCCTATATGTTCTCTATACGTATACCGGTTTTTGTAAGTTTATTCCATCATTTAGACACTCAAACACTGCACCCACAAAAACATATACCTTATAATTTGTCCAAAAAATAAAAAGTTCCCGTTAAATTTTATCTAACTTTAGATAGTTAACAACATTTTCAATAGAAAAAAAATATATATTTGGAAAGGTCATTCAATTTCCTACATTTCTTGTTATTTACCAATCGCAAGATTCATTGTGTAAGTGTCTCAAAATATCCATGCAAGTTGATGGATGCCTGTTTTTTCAGTTTTGTATTGCATCTAACATGCCAAAAGAGACCCTCAACTTCTTGCACACACCCATCCATGAAATTACTTTATAGTGTGGCATCTCAGTGTACACTATATGCCAGATCGAGCATTCCATGCACATCTTGGTTATTTTAACCTGCCTAACATGCACACAATAAAATTGATGGGGAATTGGCATAGTTACAAAACACATTAATCGACAGTTTTTAAAAGTATAATTAAACCGTAGTTAATAGTAATATTTTCCATTTTGGTCTATAGTTTCCAATGTATTAATGGGTTGAAAAGGGAAGTGCTTATCATAAAGACTTTCTAAGTAGAAAATCTTGTGTGATTTTTGCTCAAAATTTTATTTTTGATAAGCTATGACTTAACATGGGAAAGTTATGTTAGGTAACCTCATTAACGTGAGTTACATAACCTCACTAATGTGACAATTTTTTTACGTGACGTGACTAATGTGACAAACTTGACAACATCTCCTTCTTACTAGTTTGTAAGTACCTCGCTACTCTAGATACAATTAATCTTTATTAAATATTTCATCTGTATACCTCCACATTAACATACGTGATATTGAACTACATGGTTGTACATGTTACTCGCTCTAGCTGAAACTCTTGATAATTAGCATGAGGCAACAAAGTATGTAGGAGAGAGTCTTCCTTAGATACACATCCTCATCATTGTACAGATGGAAAGGTTATCTCAAATTGCACATGCATTTTGAGGGGTAGCAGGTCCAATGTGGTATATGAGTTCTATTTGAGGCTATTCTGTGATGTTCAAGGTGATTTACTTCTTTACCACACCAGAAATATGCTTTCTTTAATATTTTTTTTACTTGCTTCTATTTTTTTTATTGTGCCACATATTTGGTTGTGTCCGCATCTATGAGAGACTATAGTGAACCATGGCTGAATTTGGTCAACCATGCTTGACTTTAGTTTGGGCAAAGTCATCAATGGTTGACTTTAGTAACTAAGGATTCACTTTAGTTAATCATGGATCACTTTGGTTAACCATAAATGACTTTAATAAACCATGGTTAACTTTAGTGAACACATGGCCATTCTTCACAATGTGACAAGAAATTTATTTAACATTGATTTCCACATTAGTATTGTGTCACATATTGGGTATTATCACAATGTAGCATAACCATTGATAGATGTCAAAATGTGACATAATACTCCATGAAAATCATAATATAATGTATCCCTTGATCAACATCGCAATGCAACATAACACTTGATGAACGCCAAATGTCACATTATTTATGTGTATTTTTTTTCTTTGGTCAACCATGCTTTACTTTAACTTGACCATGGTTAACCACTATTGACTTTAGTAAGCCACATGGTCATAATTCATGATGCGACATGAAATTTCCTAAATATCGAGTGTCACGTTATTAGTGTCTCATATCTTGTGTATTGTTCCAAAGTAGTGTAACCCTTTACTAATGTCCTAATGCAACATAACCCTCAATGAAAATCGCAATGAAATGTAACCCTTGATAAACATCACAATGTGACATAACCCTTAAAGAATGCCAAATGTCACATTGTTATTGTGTCAGCATATATCACACACTATAGCGAACCATGACTTACTTTGGTCAACCATGCTTGACTTTAGTTTGGAAAAAGTCATCAATGGTTGACTTTAGTGACTAAGGATTGACTTTAGTTAATCATGGCTCACTTTGGTTAACCATAAATGACTTAATAAACCACGGATATACACCATGTACACTATAACAAACCTTGGTAAATGGGCATGGATTGGTCATGGTTGATAAATATCAACCAAATGAAATAATTTGACATAAACAATGTCCATATAAATAAATATGATATATGTACATGAGACAACATTAAAGTCTTATTATTTTTTATTAAAATTAAGATATAAAAAATTATTATTAAAAATATAAATAGTTAATATTTTATAAATATTTATACAAAATATTAATATTAATTTTAAATTTAGGTTAATTTCATATCTATAATGTTATAAAAATGTAATTTAAAACATTCATCATGCTAATTTCATATATATAAAGTAACTTAAAAGAACAGAAAAATGGTATGAATTTAAAGGAATTTATATTATTTAGTTTAATTTATTAAATATAATCTTGAATTTTATGAAGTTTTATTTATTAAATATAATATTATGTAATATAAGTTAGAATAATTTATATTTATTAGATATAACACTTTTATTTGTATCCAGTGATGTTTCATTAGTATAACATTTCAATATTTCCATGTTGCAAAGGTATGTAGTGATGTTTCTTTTTATGTCAAAAGACAAGCACGTAAGAGTTAAACAAGCAATGTTCACTTTCAACCTCGGTGTGATGACGAACCAGCTATTAAGATGCAAAACCATTTTTAAATGCTAAGTAATTGTTTTTGCATTAATTACTCACGATCCATTTAGAGCTAACAAATACGACGACTATTCAATTAACCATGGTTGTACAATTGTAGAGCTGTGGTCAATCTTGAAGATCCGCTAGATCAAGTCCACTTCCCAAATATGAGATATATAGGTATATCCTTTTAACAAAAAAACAATAAGAATAAATAAAGTTTAAAAAACCTTATTAATCACAAATAAAAAGAAAAATTGTCAATAATCAAAGATAATTAGAAAAAAAAAACATTTTTAGATCGCCCTTATGGGATCCCCACATCTCTTAAAAGTATAACCAATAAAATCTATCTCCAACCTAATATCATTAACTTTATTCCCCAAAATGGATTAAGGTTGTCCTATTAGGTTGAATTATAGACACGATCTTTCCAACGTGCCGCTGAGTGGAAGTCAATTAGAATTTGTTGGGGCACACAGAGTCACCTACATCTATTTCTACCATCAACGTCTCAACTGGCCGATTTCACGCCAAAACCAGAAGGAAGAAGAAGATCATTGATAATTAAAATAAGAAAAACATTGATGGTGATCCATAAAGGGAAGTGGTAAAGGTAATGGAAAAAACATTTTTAGAAACCCTAATTCTATGATTAGGGAAAATCGATATTAAAAACATCCTAATGGTCAATAAATAGGAAATACCAAGGCAATAGTGATTATCCACCATAAAAACAAGAAAAGAGCCATGTATTAAGTAGGTAGAGGGACACACCAGTCCTTTATTGTCTAAGATCATGTGGATGTGACCAACGCTGATATGTTTCTCTTGATCCCACTTCACAAAGGAAATGATATTCTTGCAAACAAAGCCATCCCAAGGAAACCTCCATGAGTTATTTGAATAAAAACTCCATATATCAATTCATCAAACATAACAAAGATGCTTAGAGAGAAACAACAATACTTGCAAAAAAAACACTCCATGAGTTAATTCAATCAAGAAATCAAGTGATATCTCCATGAGTGGATTTGAGCACAAAACGAAGTCATTGAAAGAGAGACTTCCATTTCATTAAGCATCAAAATTTGTTTGTAGATATCAAATTGAAAGCACATCTATCCTCCCCATCTATTATACACTACAAAGCACAAATTCAAATACAATACAAAGAGACATAGCCTCACATGAAAAACTTCCAATACAAAATACGTCAACCATATAGGGAACTCGAAAAAGCAGGATTTTCAAACATGTATCTCTAACAAGATCGTAACCTCGATTAATATAATGGTTGTCTCGAAAAAAGCAAGATCCATTTTTCAAGAAATTCCCTCTCCCTCCATTTATCTCTCCCTCCATTTATCTCTTTGTCTAGCTCACTCTCCTTCCATATCTCTCCAACTCTCCATCTATCTCCCCTTCTCTCTCTCTCTCTCTCTCTCTCTCTCTCTCTCTCTCTCTCTTAGGGCTCCACCTCTCTCCTGGCCTCCCTCCCTCCACCCTTCTCTCTCTCTCTCCCTCTCCCCGCCCTTCTCTCTCTCTCTCTCTCTCACTCCCCCTCCTCTCTCTCACTCTGCCTCTCTCACCCTCTTTCCTTCTCTCCCTCTCCCTCTTTCTCTTGATCTCCTTCTCCCTCTCTGTGCATCCCTCCCTCCATCTCTCTCTCTCTCCCCCCTCTCTTTCCCCCTCCCTCCCTCTCTCTCTCTCTCTCCCACTCACCCTCCGACTCTCCCTCCTCCTCCTCCCTCTCTCGTTCTACCCTCTCCCTCCCTCCCTCCCTCCCTCCGTATCTCTCTCTATCACCTTGCTCTTCCTCCCTCTATTTCTCTCCATGCCATACTATTTATTCACCTACCCCTAATCCCCCCTAATATTTCTCTCTCTCTAATAAACAAACATCATCAAACATACACATATATACATTACCTAGCATTATCTTACATATGCATCTATACATTTCCTAGCATTATCTAGCATACACGTTGAAATCAATACAAAAATTACCTAACATCATGTAACATATGCATCCAACATTAAAATATAATAACTACATCTAACAAAAAACCATAATTTCCTAACATCATCATCACCATGCACATTTAACAAACATAAACATCATCTAACAAAACATAAACATCATCTAACATCCTAATCATACACATGTAATACCATCATCTAACATCCTCATCATACACATGGAGTAACATCACCCAACATCCACATCTAAAAGTTACCTAACATAATCTAACATATACATTTAAGGCATATAAACATCATGGAACATACAGATATTAAATTTCCTAGCATCATCTAATAAACACAAACATCATCTTAAAAACTCATATAGAATGTGAATATCTAACAACATCTAACATACATATATAGACATTCTCTATCATAATTAGAACATCTAACATGTAATGAGAACATCTAACGTCATCTAAGAATTACCTAACATCATATAACAATTAAATCTAATAAATGTAAGCATCTCCTAACATACACATCTAATTTAACATTACCTAACATCAACATATATATTAATCAAATTGAACAAAATACAATCATTATCTATCGTGACATAACATCAAAAACATTAATTAACAACTTTTTAAAGTATAATATTTTAGAGTGAAAAGAAACTCTACATATTAAATTAAAAAAATATAGTTAAATATAAAATAATTTAAATATAAATGTTGTATAAACTAATTTGTTATAAATTTTAACTATGAAAAATAATATAACAATAAAATTAAAATGAGATAGATTTAAAATGAAAGAAAATGAATGAATGAATGAGATTAAGAAGCACAAAAAAACATATCTAACAATATTGCATGTCACTAATGTAAAAAGCATTTGGACTTCAATTTTTTTGAAAAAATTTATTTCTATTAAAAATAATTTATTAAAAACAATAGAATACATCTTTAGCAAATATTTTTTTTAATGACTTATATCAACATACTTCTCATTGTATATACAAAAGTAACAATGAAAATAAAAATCACATTGAATGTTAATGTAACTATTGTAAACACTAAAATAACATTAAAATAAAAACCATCATTACTTGAGCATCAACATGTGTCTCTAGATACCCAATTCAAAACATATATATCTACTTATTTGTTATACACTACAAGACACAAATACATACATAATACAATATCAACACAAAGACAAAGACACATATTCAAAACATATATATCTACTCATCTGTTATACACTACAAGACACAAATACATACATAATACAATATCAACACAAAGACAAAGACACATGAGACACATAAAAAGCTTCCAATACAAAATACGGGCTATTTCCAATAAAACTAGGATTTGCAAACATGTACCTCCGACGAAAGCATAACCTCGAGTAGCCTAACGGATATCTCCAACAAAAGCTGGATCCGCTTTTTCAAAAAATTCTCTAAGTTGTTTACGTTTCCTAAAATTCTAAAGAATTTCTAGGAGCTAAGAGATGACGATAAACGATATTCCTGCAAAAGAGCAATACCTGCATGAGTCAATTCGAACACATAAGGTACAATGGCCTGTCGATGACAGAATTCTGAGCTCATTCATAAATTGTTCGACTCTGTTACAGTTAATCTTAGGGAATATCTGGACTGCCACCCTCCGCCCATCTTGAACTTTTCCCAAATGGACCTTACCGTAACCTCCATAGCCTAATTCTCTCTTTTCGTCGAAATAGTTAGTGGCCTGTTCCAGTTCTCTGTAGCTGAAAACTGGCAAATGACCCATCTGCGCCTGAACATATATAATATCAACAGGACTGTGCAGCTAGGCCTCGGATGGCACTACCTGAAATTTGAATCAGCATAAATAGATATCAAATTGTAAGCAAAGTAGCTGAATATCATTATATTAACTCGAAAATCTTAGAAGGACCATTAATTACCTATGATAATAAGTTTTTCTGTTCCTCCGCATGTTTCTTCACTATCAAGATTATTAAATTCAGTGACTATGAGCTCCTGAGCATGATAACCTCCAAATGTGATGTAAAAATATCAGAGTTTACAGAAGACACCTACCGGTGAAACAATTCTTGGGATGAATTCCATCTTTACAATAACATATATCCAATTACTTGATTGACAGGAGCTACAATTATCATTGATAGCCTTGCCCTCGTCCCATTTAATCTAAAACCCTTTGCTGCGCATTTGTAATAATTTAATTTCTTGAGACAGGTTACCTGTGAAATAGGTGAGATTGGAGTAGGGGGAAGCAATCTCAAAAGGCCAGGCAGTAAAATCTAGAGATGCATTTGGGAGATAGCATAGAGGAAATAGAGTGACTTCCCTAGCGTCGAGCATCCACATCAGTATGCCAATTTCAAATTCAAAACATCAGTATGCGTTTATTGTCTGAGATCATCACACTCGACCGCATCTTTCTCTTATCACACTCCACGGCATCGTTCTCCTGAGATAGTTATAAAGAAAAAGGCATCCGAAGAAAATAGAGTAATTTAGGGGAAAAACCCAAAAAAGAGAAGAGGAGATTGATACCTCCATGAGTCGATTCGAACACAAAAGTATATATGATCGAAGCAAGGATACAAAGAGACAACCATTCCGTCCACCGTCAACATCCGTCTGTCAATTTCAAATTGAAAGAACATCTCTGCTCCAAAACACAACATAAACGCGTACATAAAATACAGAGAGGCATGACCACAGACATAGACTCACACGAAGCGCCAGCTGCAATAAAAATATAACAATATAGAGAACCCGCAAACGTCTATCTCCAACAAAAACAAAAAAGATGGATTTCTAACCAAAGCTGGATCGGCTTTTGCAACAAATTCTTCAACTACTTTATTTCCTAAAAAAATTTCTCCACATTGGTAATGGACGGTTTACCAAAAAAGTTTTCCCCACATTGGCAATGGACAGTTTCCCAAAACGCGTAAACGTTATACAAAGTTTGAATTTGATTCAGCACCGGGTGATAGCCTAGCGTTCACTCTTTAATATAGCATTGGGAGATGAGTGTTTCCTTTTTTCACAAATTTGAAGTTGATTCACCATTTGATAAGCATATACTATAGTGTAATATAATTATACACAATAATCCCTATTTTCACAAATTTGAATTTGATTCATCATTTGATAAGCATATATTATAATGTAACATATAATTATACACAATAATCCTTATGTTGGTGGATCATGTGGGCTTAGGGTTTTGCTCAACCCCCCAATATAAAAATTCATGACCAGTCTGAAAGACTTTCACATCATTTTATGGTGTTGTTGAAAGGATTATTCCAGATTCTCATAGATCTAGGTGGTACACGATATAACAAGAATATACATGCATCTAGTTCCATTGACCGGGTTCTTCAAGACAGAACTTTGCAATCGAGGAGGGGGAGGGTTCCCGAGAACAGGATCTATTGTCATTTTTGCTCTCTAATGTCGACAAGAAAGGAGAATCTCTCACACAAGTGGAGACTAAAGACAACATCTTCATCGTTTATTTGTAGTTCATGACCAAAGCAGCTCAACTTTGACAGTGCTCCTTAAATTTTTGGCAGAAAACCTTCACTGCTATGAAGAATTGCTCAAAGGTATGTTCAAAATCATAATAATTAGTGGTAATTTATTTACATGCTAGTAATATGAGGATTGGATTGTAGATAGATACTGACATCAAATTTAAGTGATTCTATAACTTTTTTTAGCAAAGGGTTATGTTGAGAGGTTAAGGAGAGAATTCCTGAAATATTTATGGATGAGCTCTTTTAGTGAAAAATGATTTTTCTGTTAACATGCATTCTTGCTGTAGTGTTTGAAGCTAGTTATATCTTATTACACAGTTTCCACTTTTGGAATGAATGTAGATCTGTAGAATCCCAAAAAAAACCTTCAAATTCTTTCATAAAGCAATCCAAACAAATTACAAAAACATTATTTCCCCAAACCATAACTACATAGGGTTTTATTCATTTCTACCTTTTCACCCTATGAACCATTATCTACGGCCGTGGAAACCAAATCTTGAATGGTTGGCACAAAAGGAGAAGCAACACACTGGGCTTGTCATTAAGGTGTGGAGGGATGATGGGGTTTTAGCTGATTATTATCATTGACAAAATTATAGTGACTAGTAAAGCAAGGTCTCTCTTCTTGAGTCTGAAGCTAGATAATAACGAGTATTTCATATCTATATGCATAAGGAATAGATTATTAATATCTGAGGACTCAATTAATCATGTACGCAAGAAGTTGTAGTCTTATTAATGGATATTTTAGAAATACTTCATTGAGATTAACCGAAGAATGCATGGCAACATCCTCCTTGCAGAATGTATTTTCTTTGATTGAATGAATAATACATGATAGATTGGTTTGGTGGACATAGCCTACGGAGTAGGTGAACCATGTACATTTGTGTCTCTCTCTTTTCATGTGCATGAATGCTTTACTTTCCCCATATTATTTTTGTACAAATGATATTGCTCTGCAAATGGATTGAAGTATATATAATGCATCTAAAAATAATTGTTACGAAATTATATAAATTGAAAGAATAAGGGCACCAGAAAATTTAAGTCCGTTTTATTGCAATATTTGGTTCTTTTATCAATGTACTTTATTGCCTATATCGAATGATTCCGATAGTTTTTAAAGGTATCATTAAATTGTAGTTAATAGTAATATTTTCCAATTTGGTCTATAGTTTCCAATATATTAATGGATTCAAAAGCTCAATGCTTATCATAAAGACTTGCTAGGAAGAAAATCTTGTGTTCTTTTTTCTCAAAATTTTACTTTTGATAAGTTATGACATAGCATGGGAAAGTTATGTTAGGTAACCTCATTAACGTGAGTTACATAACCTCACTAATGTGACAAACGTATTACGTGACGTGACTAGTGTGATATTTCATCTGTATTCCTCCACATTAACATAAGTGATATTCCACTACATGGTTGTACATGTTACTCCGTCTAGTTGAAACTCTTTATAATTAGCATCATCCAACAAAATATGTAGTAGAGCGTGTATCATAGATACAAATCCTCATCATTGCACAAATGGAAAGTTTATCTCAAATTGCACATGCATTTTGAGGGGTAACATGTCCAATGTGGTCTATGAGTTCTACTTGAGGATATTTTTTGATGTTCAAGGTGATTTACTTCTTTACCACACTAGAAAGATGCTTTCCTTAAGATTTTTTTTACTTGCTTCTATTTTGATGTGTTAGATTTTTTTTACCTGCTTCTATTTTTTTTTATTGTGTCGGATCTTTGGTTGTGTCGGCATATATTAGAGACTGTAGCGAACCATGGAAAACTTTGGTCAACCATGCTTGAATTTAGTTTCGCCAGAGTCATCAATGGTTGACTTTAGCAACTAAGGCTTGACTTTAGTTAATCACGACTCACTTTGGTTAACCATAAATGAATTTACTAAACCATGGTTGACTTTAGTGAACACGTGGCCATTCTTCACAATATGACATGAAATTTATTTAACATCGAATGCCACATTATTATTGTGTCACATATTGGGTATTATCACCATGAAGCATAACCCTTGACAAATGTTATAATGCGACATATGTAACCCTTGATAAAGATCACAATGTGACATAACACTTGATGCATGCAAAATGTCACATTATTTATGTGTCTTTTTTTACTTTGGTTAACCATGGTTTAATTTAACTTGACCATGGTTAACCACTGTTAACATTATTAAGCCACATGGTCATAGTTGACAATGCGACATGAAATTTCCTAACTATTGAGTGTCATGTTATTAATTTCTCATATATTGGGTATTGTTTCAAAGTAGTGTAACCCTTTACTAATGTCTCAATGCAACATAACCCTCGATGAAAATTGCAATGCAATGTAACGCTTGATAAACATCACAACGTGACATAACCCTTAAAGAATGCCAAATGTCACATTATTTTTGTGGCGCATATTTGGTTGTGTCGGCATATATCACAAACTATAGCGAACCATGGCTTACTTTGGTCAACCATGCTTGACTTTAGTTAATGTTATCTAATTTAATTTACTCAATATAATCTTATGTAATATAAGTTAAAATAATTTATATTTATTAGATATAACATTTTTATTTGTATGTTGTGATTTTTCTTTAGTATAACATTTCAATATTTCGATGTTGCAAAGGTATGTCGTGATGTTTTTTTTTATGTCAAAAGACAAGCACATAAGGATTGAACAAGCAATGTTAACCTTCAACCTCATTGTTATGATGAACGAGCTATTAAGATGTGAAACCATTTTTAAATGATAAGTAATTGTTTTTGCATTAAATAATCAATATCCATTTAGAGCTAACAAATATGACGACTATTCAATTAATCATGGTTGTACAATTGTAGAGATGTGGTGAATCTTGAAGATCCGCTAGATCAAGTCCACTTCCCAAATATGATATATATAGGCATATCCTTTTAATAAAAAAACATTAATAATAAATAAAGTTTAAAAAACCTTATTAATGACAAATAAAAAGAAAACATGTCTTCAAAGATAATTAGGAAAAAAAAAACATTTATAGATCGCACTGATGGGATCCCCACATCTATTAAAAGGATAACCAATAAAAGCTATTTTCAACCGAATAGCATTTAACTTCACCTAATAGGATAATTTTTTTTATGTCAAAAGAAAAGCACATAAGGATTGAACAAGCAATGTTAACTTTCAACCTCATTGTTACGATGAATGAGCTATTAAGATGTGAAACCATTTTTAAATGATAAGTAATTGTTTTTGCATTAATTAATCAATATCCATTTAGAGATAACAAATATGATGACTATTCAATTAATCATGGTTGTACAATTGTAGAGCTGTGGTGAATCTTAAAGATCTGCTAGATCAAGTCCACTTCCCAAATATGATATATATAGGCATATCATTTTAATAAAAAAACATTAATAATAAATAAAGTTAAAAAAAACTTATTAAAGAAAAATAAAAATAAACTCGTTAATAATCAAAGATAATTAGAAAAAAAAACATTTATAGATCACACTTATGAGATCCCCACATCTCTTAAAATGATAACCAATAAAAGCTATTTTCAACCTAATAGCATTTAACTTCACTCCCGAAGAGGGATTAAGGTTGTCCTATTAGGTTGAATTATAGACATGGTCTTTCCAATGTGTTTCTCACTGCAAGTCAATTAGAATTTGTTGGGGAACACACAATCACCTACATTTATTTCTACCCTCAATGCCCCAACTCGTTGGTTTCATGTCTATACTGGAAGGCAGAAGAAGATCATTGATAATTAAAACAAGAAAAACATTGATGGAGAGCCATAGAGGGAAGCAATAAAGGTAAAGGAAAAACCATTTTTAGAAACCCTAATTCTTTGCTTAGGGAAAATCGTTATTAAATACATGCTAATGGTCAATAAATAGCAAAAACCATGGCAATAGTGATTATTGTCTCGGATCATGTGGATGTGGCCAACCCCGATATTTTTCTCTTGATCTCATTTCACAAACGAAATGATATTCTTGCAAACAAATCCATCCCAAGGAAGCCCCCATGAGTTATTTGAATAAAACCTCCATAAATCAATTCAATCAAACAGAACAAAGTAGGGTAGAGAGAAGGAGCAATACCTACAAAAAAAAACCCTCCATGAGTCAATTCAATCAAGAAATCAAACGATATCTTCATGAGTGGATTGGAGCACAAAAAGAAGTCATTCAAAAAGAGACCTCCATTTCCTTGAGCATCAAAATATGTCTATCGATATCAAATTGAAAGCACATATATCCTCCTCATCTCTTATACACTACAAAACACAAATTCAAATACAATACAAAAAGACATAACTTCACATGAAAAACTTCCAATACAAAATACATCAACCATATAGGGAACTCGAAAAAGCAGGATTTCCAAACATGTATCTCCAACAAAATCATATCCTGGATTGACGTAACGGTTGTCTCCAACAAAAGCAGGATCCATTTTTCAAGAAATTCCCTATCACTCTCTCCCTACCTCCCTCTCTCTCTCTCTTGCTCACTCTCCTTCCATATCTCGTCGGCTATCCATATCTCTCTCACTCTCTCTCTCTCTCTCTCTCTCTCTCTCTCTCTCTCTCTCTCTCTCTACCTCTCTCTCTTTCTCTCCTTGTTCCCCTCCCTCTCTCCCTCCCTCCCTATCACTCTCTATCTACTTGCCCTCCCTCCCTCTCTTTCTCGCCGTCCGATACTCTTGATTCACCTACCCTTAATCCCCCATAATATCTCTCTCTCTCTCTCTCTAATAAGAAAACATCATCAAACATACACATCTATACATTACCTAGCATTATCTTACGTATGCATCTATACATTTCCTAGCATTATCTAGCATACACATTGAAATCAATACGAGAATTACCTAACATCATGTAACATATGCATCCAACATTAAAATATAATAATTACATCTAACAAAACACCATAATTTCCTAACATCATCATCACAATGCACATTGAACAAACATAAACATCATCTAACAAAACATAAACATCATCTAACATCCTAATCATACACATGTAATACCATCATCTAACATCCTCATCATACACATGTAATAACATCATCTAACATCACCCAACATCCACATCTAAAAGTTACCTAACATCATCTAACATATACATTTAAGACATATAAACATCATGGAACATGCACATATTAAATTTCATAGCATCATCTTAAGAAACTCATATAGAATGAGAACATCTAGCATCATCTAACATACATATATAGACATTCTCTATCATAATTAGAACATCTAACATGTAATGAGAACATCTAACATCATCTCAGAATTACCTAACATCATATTGCATATAAATCTAATAAATGTAAACATCTCCTAACATACACATCTAATTTAACATTAACTTGCATCAACACATATATTAATCAAATTGAACAAAATACAATCATTATCTAACATGACATAACACAAAAAACACTAATTAACAACATTTTAAAGTATTATATTTTAGACTGAAAAGAAACTCTACATATTAAATTAAAATGAAAAATAAACTGTACATATTATAAACTAAATGGTTATAAATTTTAATTAAAAAAAAATATAACAATAAAATTAAAATGAGATAGATTTAAGATGAAAGAAAATGAATGAATGAATGAAATTAAGAAGCAAAAAAAAACATATCTAACAATATTGCATGTCACTAAGGTAAAAGGACCAGGCAAAAGCATTTGCACTTAAATTTTTTTTGAAAAAAAATATTTCTATTAAAAATAATTTATTAAAAAAAACAAAATACATCTTTACCAAACCTTTTTTTTTAATGACTTATCTCAATATACTTCTCATTCTATATAAAAAATAAAAATAAAAATAAAAAAACACATTGAATGTTAATGTAAATATTCTAAACACTAAAATAACATAAAAATAAAAATCACCATTACTTTTTTTCTTGTGTTTTGAAAAACTAACTAAAAATCAATGGACAAATTATAATAGGGATAAAGGGACAGGCCTGTAGTGAGGTGTTTATTGTCTCAGATCATCTCCATGTGAAGAGACCCCTGATTTTTTGTTTTGATCCCACTTCACTGCATCTTTCTCCCCAAAAGAAATGATATTTTTGCAAACAAAGCCATCCCAAGGAATCCTAGAAGGAAGAAACCGCAGAGAGTCATTTCAATAAAACCTCCACAAATCAATTCAACCAAAAAGAGCAGATCACGGTAGAGTGAAATATCAATACCTGCAAGAAACCTCCACCAGTCTGTTCAATCAAGAAGCCTAGTGATACCTCCATGAGTGGATTTGAGCACATAAAGAAGTCATTAAACGACCATTTCCTTCAGCATCTACATGTGTCTGTGTATATCAAATTCAAAACACATATATCCTACCCATCTGTTATACACTACAATACACAAATACATATATAATACAATATCAACACAAAGACAAAAACACAGGAAAAGCTTCCACTACAAAATACCACAACAATATAGAGAAATCCGCTTTTTCAAGAAATTCTGTAAGTTGGTTACGTTTCCTAAAATTCTTAAGAATTTCTAGGAGCTAAGAGATTACATTAAACAATATTCCTGCAAAACAGAAATACCTACATGAGTCAATTAGAACACATAAGTTACAATGGCCTGCCGATGACAGAACTCTGAGCTCATTCTTAAATTGTTCGACTCTGTTACAGTTACTCTCATGGAATCTCTTCACTGCCACACTCCGCCCATCTTGAATTTTTCCCAAATGGACCTTACCGTAACCACCATAGCCTAATTCTCTCTTTTCGTCGAAATAGTTAATAGTTAGTGGCCTGTTCCAGTTCTCTGTAGCTGAAAACTGGCAAATGAACCATCTCCGCCTGATGAAACTCCAAATCCCCACAACCATTCTGGGTAGCAAAAGCAATCTTTTTTCTCCTGAACATATATAATACCTACAGGACTGTCGTAGCTACAAGTGCAGCCAGGCCTCCGATGACACTGCCTGAAATTTGAATCACCATAAATAGATATCAGATTGTAAGCAAAGTAGCTCAATATCATTATATTAACTTGAAAATCTGAGAAGGACCATTAATTACCTATGATAATAAGTTTTTCTGTTCCTTCGCCTGTTTCTTCACAATCAAGAGTATTAAATTCAGTGAGTACGGGCTCCTAAGCATGATAACTTCCGAATCTGATGTAAAAATATCAGAGATTACAGAAAACACCCACCAGAGAAGCAATTTTGGGGATGAGTTCCATCTTTACAATAACACAGATCCCATTACTTGATTGAAAGGAGCTACAATTATCATTGATAGCCTTGCCCTCGTCCCATTTAATCCAAAACCTTTGGCTGCGCATTTGTAATAATTTAATATCTTGAGGCGGGTTACCTGTGAAATAGGTGAGATTGGAATAAGGGAAAGCAATCTCAAAAGGCAAGGAAATGAAATCTAGAGATGCATTTGGGACATACCATAGAGGAAATAGAGAGACTTCCATTGCGTGGAGCGTCAACATCAGTATGCCAATTTCAAATTCAAAATACCTGTCGTGAGCGTTTATTGTCTGAGATCATCAGAGTCCACCGCATCTTTCTTTTATCACACTCCACGGAATCGTTCTCCTGAGACAGTTATCAAAAAGATGCATCCAAAGAAAACAGAGTAATTCTTGAAAAAAAAACAAAAATGAGAAGAGGAGACTGATACCTCCATGACTCGATTCGAACACAAAACTATATAGGATCGAAGCAAGGAAATAGAGAGACCACCATTGCATCCAGCCTCAACATCAGTCTGTCAATTTCAAATTGAATGAACATCTCTCCTCCAAAACACAACATAACCACAGACATAGACTCACATGAACCGCCAGCTGCAATAGAAATATAACATTACAGAGAACCCGCAAACATCTATCTCCAACAAAAAGAAAAAACTAGATTTGCAAACATCTATTTCTAACAAAAGTTGGATCAGCTTTTGCAACAAATTCTTCAACTACTTTATTTCATAAAAAGTTTTCTCCACATTGGTAATGGACGGTTTCCCAAAACTTGTAAACGTTACATAAAACTTACATAAAACTTGAATTTTGATTCAGCACGGGGTGATAGCCTAGCGTCACCCTTTAATATAGCATTGGGAGATGGGTGCTTCATTTTTTCACAAATTTGAATTTGATTCACCATTTAATAAGCATATACTATAATGTAATATAATCATACACAATAATCCATATTTTCACAAATTTGAATTTGATTCACCATTTGATAAGCATATATTATAATGTAATATATAATTATACACAATAATCCTTATTTCCATGGATGGCCTGGGATTAGGGTTTTCCTCAACTCACAAACAAAAAAAATCATGACTAGTTGTCAATAATTTTGCTCCATTTTATGGTGTTGTTGAAAGGATTATTGCAGATTCTCATAGATCTACCTCGTACACATATAACGAGGATACACATGCAGCTAATGCCATTGAGGGGGTTCTTCAGGAAAGAAAATTACACTCGAAGAGGGGGAGGATTTTCCAGAACATGATCTATTGGCATTCTTGCTCTCTAATGTTGACAAGAAAGGTGAATCTCTCGCATAAGTAGAGATTAAAGACAACATCTTTAGCTTTTATTTGCAGTTCATGACAAAAGCAGCTCAACTTTGAGAGTGCTGCTTAAATTTTTTGCAGAAAACCTTAGCTGCTATGAAGAATTACTCAAAGGTATGTTCTAAAATGCCCTCTTAATCAGTTGGCAATTTGTTTACACGCTGGTAATATAAGGATTGCATTGTAGATAGATGGTGTCATCAAATTTAAGTGATTCTATAACTTTTTTTAGCTAAGGGTTATGTTGAGAGGTTAAGGAGAGAATTCTTGAAATATTCAAGGGCTCCACAAATTTGAGTGATTCTATAAATTTTTTTAGCTAAGGGTTATGTTGAGAGGTTAGGGAGAGAATTCATGAAATATGTATGGAAGAATAATTAGTGGTAATTTATTTACATGATGGTAATATCACGATTGGATTGTAGATAGATAATGTCATCAAATTTAAGTGATTCTATAACTTTTTTAAGATAAGGGTTATGTTAAGAGGTTAAGAAGAGAATTCCTAAAATATTTAAGGGCTCGACAAATTTAAGTGATTCTATAACTATTTTTATCTAAGGGTTTTGTTTAGAGGTTAAGGAGAGAATTCCTGAAATATTTATGGATGACCCCTTTTAGTGGAAAAAGATTTTCTGTTAACATTCATTCTTGCTTGACTGTTTGAAGATAGTTATATCCTATTACAAGGTTTCCACTTTTGGAATGAATGTAGATCTGTAGAATTCCAAAAAAAAAATCCCACCAAATTCATTCATAAAGAAATCTAAACAAATTACAAAAACATTATTTCCCGAAACGATAACTACCTACGGTTTTATTCATTTCTAACTTTTCATCTTATGAACCATTATCTATGGGCTGTGGAAAGCAAACCCTGAAAAGTTGACACAGAAGGAGAAGCACGCAGCAAGCTGGGCGCAGCAATCTAGGCTGGCCATTGAGCAGTGGAGCGATGATGGGGTTTCAGCTGATTATTATCATTGACATAATTAGGAGATCCTATTTTCTTAAACTGAGAATTTATGGAGAATTTCTCACGAAGATTACGCCTATCAAATATTTCACAAGGCTATCAAATATTTTACATATGGTCGATTCACAATCCCTAAAGGATAAAGGATGGCAGTGAGCCCTTCTCTGAAATCCAGCTTTGTTTCATATTTTTGTTGTATAGTTTCCAATATATTAATGGGTTAAAAAAAATTGTCTACATCGTGTGAACCCCCATGTCTTTCTGGGTATATTTTATGCAAATCCATTAAGATATAACTAATAATTTTTTTAAAAATAGGTCATCTTTATATCTCATAGGTTATTATGTCAATTACTAATATAGATTTATCTTAAGCTTGAATTTATTAAACCTAAAGAAAATCCAATTTCTTAAGGTCTAAGGTCGAGGTTCATTTCAAGAGCTTATGCTCTTCATTAGAATGAAACATCAATGATGCTATGTAATAGGATTTCTTAGATAATTCATGACTCATAAAAGTTGGATCATTATCACCAATAGTCACCATGCCTTTAACAAATAACTGCTAAAATATCTCCTTAATATCCATGAAATTACTTTATTGTATGGCATCTTAGTGCACAACTACCAAACATGCACACAATAAAATTGACTAGAAATTGGCATATTTACAAAACATATTAGCTAATAGTTTTTAAAAGTATAATTAAACCGTAGTTAATAGTAATATTTTCCATTTTGGTCTATAGTTTCCAATGTATTAATGGGTTCAAAAGGGGAGTGCATGTCATAAAATACTTGCTAAGTAGAAAATATTTTGTGCTTTGTTCTCAAAATTTTATTTTTTATATGTTATAATTTAACATGGGAAAATTATGTAAGGTAACCTCGTTAACATGAGTTACATAACATGACAAACGTATTTTACGTGAACTCACTAATGTGACAAACTTGACAACATCTCCTTGTTACTAATTTGTAAGTACCTCTCTACTCTAGATACAATTAATCTTTATTAAATATGCAATATTTATACCTCTAGATTAACACAACTCATATTGCACTACATGGTTGTACATGTTAGTCTCTCTAATTCAATCTCTTGATAATTTGCATCAGCCAACAAAATATGCAATAGAGTGTCTTCCACAAATACACATCCTCATCATTGTATAGATGGAAAGGTTGTCTCAAATTGCACATGCATTTTGAGGGGTAGCAAGTCCAATGTGGTCTATGAGTTCTACTCGAGGCTATTCTTTGATGTTCAAGGTGATTTTGTATGCACTTCACCACACTAGAAAGATGCTTTCCTTATGGCTACTTTTACTTGCTTCTATTTTGATAGATTTTGATTATACAATTCCATGCTCATTATAATAGATGGAGAGGTGATTGAGATCATTATCTATTATTTCTTGAGTCCATTCACTCCATTGACATACTTCTCACTTTATAAGACCTTTCATGTCAAATTGATCAAGTGAGTTTGTGCATGTTGGAATTTTCTCCAAGGGTATTCAATGTGACCATCCCCTAGCATTGTGTGAGTAAAGTGTTGAAGAAGTCATAGTTTGTATTCTTTGGTTCTTGCTGTGTCTATTTTATATCATGAGACTTTGTATTGACAAATCTAGAATAAAGATAACAAACTTTTGGTTGCTAATTCATGTTCATACATGCACTTGATTAATTGATTTGGAATTTTCTTAATCGGTTCGCCTCATACATATACGATGTGTAGTCAATTGTCTCTTCTTCTTTCAATCCATACTCATCACATTTAAGGTGTCGGTCAAAAACAATTAAAATGAATTAATTTGTTGGTTTTTGAGTTTTCACTCATAGATGTGCGACTTTTAATTACAATGTCACAAACCTATAAATCCCCCCACAAAAAACTAATTATATTTTTTAACCAACGGAATATCGTCACATGTATAATTCGTCATACAACAAACACATTGTCATTATGTGTAAAATAAATTGTAATTGCTTCTTGCTTGAATTAGACATGTTATACTTCAATAAGGTGTTTACATACAAGTAAAAATGACCCTAATGCCACACCTAAAGGTGATGTTCTTACTGCTTTTAATGCCTATTATACAATTTGGTTTCACAAGTGGTTGGTAAGCCTAAAGGATAAGGTTTTTCCCCAGAAGCTACCTCCTAAATCTAGCAAATGAACCTACTTCCAAAATACTAAAAAGAGTTTAAATAAAGGGGTTTAGTGCAGCATAGTTCGGTGATGAAAAATGTTATAATGTTTTTTTTTTCTTGAAATGTAAGGACTTGGGGAGTATGGCGCTACCACCATAGTCATGGTTTCACTTCGACCTTGGCATAAAAACTTTGAGGTTAATATATATCTATCGAGCCATACATTACGAGGAGATACAAGGTTATGGACATGCTTGCACTTGAGTTTGACCTTTGACAATAACTCTCCCTTGGCTATGAGTTGACACCGGAGCTAGGAATTTAATGGCAAGTTAAATGCATGTCCAAGATAAATATTGGTCCTCCATGAGTCACAATATTAGGCGAGGGTTTTCAAAAGGGTTTAATATAGTTTTAAATTGTCTCAAAGTTTCATTAACATGTTTGTTTTTTTCTGCAACAACTTATGGAAAAAGTATTTTCCTTCCATGGCTGTGTTGTCCACTTTTTTGTTCAACCCTATATCGATATGGTTAATAGAATTAATTTTTTTGTTTCTAAGGTATGTTTGACATTTTTATGAGTGTTTACTCGCTGCCAAATGTGTATTCCATGCCTTTAACTACTCTTAGTTCGTTTGATTTAAATTTTCAAAATTTATTTCAACTCAAAGGCATAAGTAAAATTACTAACTTGGGTTTGCTTCTTCATTTGAAGGAAGAGTGATAATGGTGTCTAGAAGGAGTCGATCCCTTGTCGTCTCTTTAATCAAACCTGGATAAGATTCTAAACTATGTCGCTAACATTTTTCTTCTTGTAGTAAAAAAGTAGTTAATCATGGTTGACTTTGGTGAACCATGCTTAAGTTTAATTTGACTATAGTTAACGATGGTATACTTTAGTGAACCACATATCCATACTTCACAATACGACAAGAAACCTCTTGAGCATCGAATGTCACATTATTAATGTGTCACATATTGGGCATTGTCACAATGTGGTATAACCCTTAAGCAATGTCGCAATGTGACATAACACTTAATTAAATTTTGGGTATCATCGCAATGGAGCATAACCCTTTCCCGATGTTGAAATGGAACATAAACCTTCATGAGCATCGTAATGGAACACAACCCTTGATAAAAACTAAATGTCACATTGTTAATGTGTCACATCCTTGGTTGTATTGACATATATTGGAGACTATAGTGAACTATAGTTGACTTTCGTCAACTATGATTGACATTAGTTTGGCCACAGTCAACCATGGTTTACTTTAGTGACTAAATATTGAATCATTTCCATATCTTATGCTGTTAATTAGAATGAAACTTCTATGGTGCAATGTGTAATAGGTCATCCTAGATAATTCATGATGCAGAAAAGTTTGATCATTATCACCAATAGTTACCATGCCTTTAAGAAATAATTTCGAAAATATCTCCTTTATATCCATTAAATTAATTTACACTGTGGCGTCTCACGGTACATTGTATGCCTCATTGAGCATTCCATGCACATCTTGGTGATTTTAACCCACCTAACACATGCACACAATAAAATTGATGGGAAATTTGCATAGTTAAGAAACATATTAAGCGATAGTTTTTAAAAGTATCTTTAAACCATAGTTAATAGTAATATTTTCGATTTTGGTCTATACCTTCCAATGTATTAATGGGTACAAAAGCATAGTGCTTATCATAAAGACTTTCTAAGTAGAAATTTTTTTGTGTGTTTTTCTCAAAATTTTATTTTTGATAAGTTATGATTTAACATGGGAAAGTTATGTTAGGTAACCTCATTAACGTGAGTTACATACCCTCAGTAATGTGACAATTGTTTTATGTGACAAACTTGACAACATCTCCTTCTTACGAGTTTGTCAGTACCTCGCTACTCTAGATACAATTAATCTTTATTAAATATTTCATTTGTATACCTCCACATTAACATACGTAATATTGCACTACATGGTTGTGCATGTTACTCCCTCTAGTTGAAACTCTTGATAATTAGCATGAGCCAAAAAAATATGTAGTAGACCGTCTTCCATAGATACACATCCTCATCATTGTACAGATGGAAAGGTTATCTCAAATTGCACATGCATTTTAATGGGTAACAGGTCCAATGTGTTCTATGAGCTCTACTTGAGGCTATTCTCTGATGTTCAAGGTGATTTACTTCTTTACCACACTAGTAAGATTCTTTCCTTAAGATTTTTTTTACTTGCTTCTATTTTTTTTTTATTGTGCCACATCTTTGGTTACGTCAGAATATATCAGAGAGTGTAGTGAACCATGGATGACTTTGGTCAACAATGCTTGATCTCAGTTTGGCCATAGTCATCAATGGTTGACTTTAGCAACTAAGGCTTGACTTTAGTTAATCATAGCTCACTTTGGTTAACCACAAATGACTTCAATAAACCATGGTTAACTTTAGTGAACACGTGGCCATTCTTTACAATATGACATGAAATTTATTTAACATCGAATGCCACATTATTATTGTGTGACATATTGGGTATTATCACAATGGAGCATAACCCTTGACAAATGTCAAAATGTGACATAATACTCAATGAAAATCATAATACAATGTAACCCTTGATAAACATCACAATGCGACATAAGACTTGATGAACACCGAATGTCACATTATTTATATTTTTTTTAAACTTTGGTTAACCATGCTTTAATTTAACTTGACCGTGCTTAACCACTGTTCACATTAGTAAGCCACATGGTCATAGTTCACAATGCGACATGAAATTTCCTAAATATCGAGTGTCACGTTATTAATGTCTCATATCTTCGGTATTGTTTCAAAGGAATGTAACCCTTTACTAATGTCAGAATGCAACTTAACCCTCAATGAAAATCACAATTCTATCTAACCCTTGATAAAAATCACAACGTGACATAACCCTTAAAGAACGCCAAATGTCACATTATTATTGTGTGGGCAAATATCACACACTATAGCAAACCATAGCTTACTTTGGTCAACCATGCTTGAATTTAGTTTGCCCAAAGTCATCAATGGTTGAATTTATAGAGTAAGGCTTGACTTTATTTAATCATGAATCACTTTGGTTAACCATAAATGACGCTAATAAACCATGGATATACATCATGGACACTATAACACACCATGGTAAGTGGGCATGGATTGGTCACGGTTGATATATATCAACCAAATGAAACAATTTGACATAAACAATGTCCATATAAACAAAATATGATATCCGTACATGAGACAACATTAAAGTATTATTATTTTTTAATAAAATTAAGATATAAATCATTATTATTAAAAATATAAATAGTTAAAATTTTATAAATATTTATACAAAATATTGATATTAATTTTTAATTTAGGTTAATTTCATATATATAATGTTATAAAAATGTAATTTAAAACATTCATGGGGATAATTTCATATATATAAAGTAACTCAAAAGAAAAGAAAAATGGTATGAATTTAAAGGAATTTAAATTATTTGATTAAATTTATTAAATATAATCTTATGTAATATAAGTTAAAATAATTTATATTTATTAGATATAACATTTTTATTTGTATGTAGTGATGTTTCTTTAGTCTAACATTTCAAGATTTCCATGTTGCAAAGATATGTAGTGATGTTTTTTTTAAATGTCAAAAGACAACCACGTAAGAGTTGAACAAGAAATGTTAACTTTCAACCTCAGTGTTACGACGAACCAGCTATTAAGATGCGAAACCATTTTTAAATGCTAAGTAATTGTTTTTGCATTAATTAATCAAGATCCATTTAGAGCTAACAAATACGATGGATATTCAATTAATCATGGTTGTACAATTGTAGAGCTGTGGTGAGTCTTGAAGATCCCCTAGATCAAGTCCACTTCCCATATATGATATATATAGGCATATCCTTTTAATAAGAAAAAAAATAGTAATAAATACAATTTTAAAAATCTTATTAATGACAAATAAAAGGAAAACTTATCGACAATCAAAGATAATTAGAAAAAAAAAATTATAGATCACCCTTATGGGATCCCCACATCTCTTAAAGGGATAACCAATAAAATCTATTTTCAAACTAATAGCATTTAACTTCACTCCCAAAAAGGGCTTAAGGTTGTCCTAATAGGTTGAATTATAGACACACTCTTTCCAACGTGTTGCTAACTGCAAGTCAATCAGAATTTGTTGCGGCACACACAATCACCTACATTTATTTCTACCCAAAACACCCCAACTGGTTGGTTTCATGCCAATACCGGAAGGACTAAGAAGATCATTGATAATTAAAACAAGAAAAACATTGATGGAGAGCCATAGACAGAAGCAGTAAAGGGAATGGAAAAAACATTTTTTGAAACCCTAATTCTTTGATTGGGGAAAATTGCTATTAAAAACATGCTAATGGTCAATAAATAGGAAAAATCATGGCAATAGTGATTATCAACCATAAAAACAAGAAAAGAGCCATGTATTAAATAGGTATAGGGACACGCAAGTCCTTTATTGTCTCGGATCATGTGGATGTGACCAACCCTCGGATTTTTCTCTTGATCTCACTTCACAACGGAAATGATATTCTTGCAAACAAATCCATCCAAAGGAAACCTCCATGAGTTATTTGAATAAAACTTCCATAAATCAATTCAATCAAACACAGCAAAGCACAGTAGAGAGAAGGAGCAATACATGCAAAAAAAACCCTCCATGAGTCAAATCAATCAAAAAATCTTGCAATATCTCTCTGAGTGGATTACAACACAAAAATAAGTCATTCAAAGAGATACCTCCATTTCCTTGAGCATCAAAATTTGGTTGTTGATATAAAATTGAAAGCACATCTATCCTCCTCATCTCTTATATGCTACAAAATACAAATTCGAATACAATAAAAAAAGACATAGCCTCACATGAAAAACTTCTAATACAATATACATCAACCATATAGGGAACTTGAAAAAGTAGGATTTCCAAACATGTATCTCCAACAAAATCATAACGTGGATTAACCTAACGATTGTCTCCAACAAAAGAACAATCCATTTTTCAAGAAATTCCCCCTCCCTCCCTCCCTCTCTCTCTCTCTCTTTCTCTCTCACTCTCCTTCCATATCTCATTGACTCTCCATATATGTCCCCTTCTCTCTCTCTCTCTCTCTCTCTCTCTCTCTCTCTCTCTCTCTCTCTCTCTCTCTCTCTCTC
>LPNX010865727.1:36702-124202 GCA_001517045.1 Pseudotsuga menziesii
CTCTCTCTCTCTGTCCCTCCCTCTATCACTCTCTCTCTGTCTCTCTCCCCCTCTCTCTCTCTCTCTCTCGCTCCTCATCTCGTCTATCTCTCTCTCTTGCTCTCTCTTTTTGTCTCTCACTCCCTCTCCCCTCTCTCATTCTCGCGCCTTCTCTTGTAGTCTACCTCTCTCTCCCGCTCTCCTTCTCCCGCTCTCCTTCTCCCTCCTCTCGCTCTCCCTCCCTCCCTCTCTCTCTCGCTCTCTCCCTCCCTCCCTCTCCCACTTGCTCTCTGACTCTCACTCTTCCTCCTCCCTCTCTCGCTCTCCCCTCCTCTCCCTCCCTCCCTCTCCCACTTGCTCTCTGACTCTCACTCTTCCTCCTCCCTCTCTCGCTCTCCCCTCCTCTCCCTCCCTCCCTCTCTCACTCTCACTCACTCTCTCTCTCTCTCTCTCTATCCCTTTTCCCCTTCCTCTCTCCCTCCCTCCCTATCTCTCTCTATCCCCTTGCTCTCCCTCCCTCTCTTTATCGCTATCCTATACTCTTTATTCACCTACCCCTAATCCATCCTAATATCTCTCTCTAATAAACAAACATAATCAAACATACACATCCATACATTACCTAGAATTATCTTACATATGCATCTATACATTTCCTAGCATTATTTAGCATACACGTTGAACTCAATACGAGCATTACCTAACATCATGTAACATATGCATCAACCATTCAAATCTAATAATTACATCTAACAAAACATAATAATTTACTAACATCATCATCACCATGCACATTTAACAAACATAAACATCATCTAACAAAACATAAACATGATATAACATCCTAATCATACACATGTAATACCATCATCTAACATCCTCATCATACACAAGTAATAACATCGTCTAATATCACCAAACCTCCACATCTAAAAGTTAACTAACATCATCTAACATATACATTGAAGACATATAAACATCATGGAGCATACACATATTAAATTTCCTAGCACCATCTAATAAACACAAACATCATCTTAACAAACTCATATAGAATGAGAACATCTAGCATCATCTAACATACATATATAGACATTCTCTATCATAATTAGAACATTTAACATCTAATGAGAACATCTAATATATACCATATAACATCATATTACCTAACATCATATAACATATAAATGTAATAAATGTAATCATCTCCTAACATACACATCTAATTTATCATTACTTTGCATCAACATATATATTAATAAAATTGAACAAAATACAATCATTATCTAACATGACATAACGTCAAAAACATTAATTAACAACTTTTTAAAGTATAATATTTTAGACTGAAAAGAGAATCTACATATTAAATTAAAAAAATATAGGTAAATATAAAATACTTTAAATATAAATGTTGTATAAACTAATTTCTTATAATTTTAATTACCAAAAATAACATAACAATAAAATTGAAATGAGATAGATTTAAGATGAAAGAAAATGAATGAATGAATGAATGAAATTAAGAATCACAAAAAAACATATCTAACAATATTTCATATCACTAATGTAAAAAGACAAGGCAAAAGCATTTGGACTTAAATTTTCTTTTGAAAAAAAATATTTCTATTAAAAATAATTTATTAAAAAAAAAAAATACATCTTTCCCAAGCCTTTTTTTTTAATTACTTATCTCAAGAGACTTCTCACTGTATGTACAAAAGTAACAATAAAAATAAAAAAAACACATTGAATGTTAATGTAAATATTGTAAACACGAAAATAACATTAAAATAAAAATCATCATTACTTTTTTCCTTGTGCTTTGAAAAACTAACTTAAAAAACAATGGACAGATTATAATAGGCATAAAGGGACATGCCTGTAGTGAGGTGTTTACTGTCTGAGATCATCTCAATGTGACCAGCCCTCTGATTTTTGTCTTAATCCCACTTAACTGCATCTTTCTCCCCCAAAGGAAATGATATTCTTGCAAACAATGCCATCCAAAGGAATTCGAGTAGGGTAGTGTAATACCTGCAAGAAACAGCCTAGAGTCATTTCAATAAAACCTCCATGAATCAATTCAATAAAAAAGAGCAGAGCACAGTAGAGTGAAATATCAATACCTGCACAACCTCGATGAGTGAGTTCAATCAGGAAGCCTAGCTATATCTCCACGAGGGGATTTGATCACATAAAGAAGTCATTCAAAAAGAAACGGCCATTTCCTTAAGCACCAACATGTGTCAGTTGATATCAAATTCAAAACACAACATGTGTATGTTGATATCAAATTCAAAACACATATATCTTACTCCGAAACAAATACATATATAATACAATATCAACACAAAGACAAAGACACATGAAAAGCTTCCAATACAAAATACTTCAACAATATAGAGAACTATAAAAGGTCTATTTCCAATAAAACCAGGATTTGCAAACATGTATCTCCAACGAAGCATAACCTAATGGATATCTCCAACAAAAGCTTGATCCACTTTTTCAAGAAATTCTCTAAGTTGGTTACGTTTCCTAAAATTCTAAAGAATTTCTCGGAGCTAAGAGATGATGGTAAACGATATTCCTGCAATAGAGCAATACCTGCATGAGTCAATTCGAACACATAAGGTACAATGGCCTGCCGATCACAGAATTCTGAACTCATTCATAAATTGTTCGACTCTGTTACAGTTACTCTTAGAGAATATCTTCACTGCCACCCTGCGCTCATCTTGAATTTTACCAAATGGACCTTACCGTAACCCCCATAGCCTAATTCTCTCTTTTGGTCGAAATAGTTAGTGGCATGTTCCAGTTCTCTATAGCTGAAAACTAGAAAATGAACCATCTGCGCCTGAACATATATAATACCAACAGGAGTGCCAGAGCTACAAGTGCAGCCAGGCCTCCGATTGCACTGCCTGAAATTTGAATCACCATAAATAGATATCAAATTGTAAGCAAAGTAGCTGAATATCATTATATTAACTTGAAAATCATAGAAGCACCATTAATTACCTATGATAATAAGTTTTTCTATTCCTCTGCATGTTTCTTCACTATCAATATTATTAAATTCAGTGTGTACAAGCTCCTGAGCATGATAACTTCCAAATCTTATCTAAAAATATCAGAGTTTACAGAAAACACCTACTGGTGAAGCAATTCTTGGGATGAGTTCCATCTTTACAATAACACATGTTCCATTAGTTGATTGACAGGAGCTACAATTATCATTGATAGCCTTGCCCTCGTCCCATTTAATCCAAAACCCTTTGCTGCGCAATTCTAATAATTTAATTTCTTGGGGCAGGTTACCTGTGAAATAGGTGAGATTGGAATAAGGGGAAGCAATCTCAAAAGGCCAAGCAGTGAAATCTAGAAATGCATTTGGGAGATAGCATAGTGGAAATTCAGAGACTTCCCTTGCGTCGAGCAACATTAGTATGTCAATTTCAAATTCAAAACATCAGTATGCGTTTATTGTCTGAGATCATCACACTCCACCGCATCTTTCTCTTATCACACTCCACGGCATCGTTCAACTGAGATAGTTGCGCCGAGAGGCGCATTCTACAGCCCGGTAGAAGTGTAATTCCGTGCTCAACGTGGAGATGACACGTGTCACATAAAAAAGTCGGCTTATATATCTATATATATACAAGTCAGCTTAATAATTAATAATCTCAATATGCCAAATTCCAAAAACAGTCAAAATCTCTTATACTCTTCAATTTGGTTTATACATTAAAAGTTTCACAATACCATACTCCAAAACCTTATATGTATTCCTATAAAACAACAATCAGAATCTCGGATACCCTCTGAAATAGTTTGTAAGTTAATTTAAAAAAAATGGAATATTGAATAATTCCTTCGTTGTAGAATGTGTCAAGAAATACTTTCAAGACACTGCCGTAATGGATGACGATGAGGAATAGCCCACATTCCAGAAATGCAAGTCAGCATTGGAATCTTCAGCTAAAGAAGAGTCGATGGTAGCCTATATCCTAACTACTATCCTTGAATCTTACAAGTATTCAAGTGCAGAAATATCTGATCAACCAACAAATAACTCGACTTTATCACTTCGTGAATCATTAATACATAGCCCTAAAATGCTTGCATATTGGTGTGTTGTTTCCAGGCCAATTCTGCAAAGTGGGAACCTCCTCACGGGCAATTCAGGCATTTCTTTTATCCATGATCACAATATGTGAAGGTGGGTGCAGTACTCCGCCATTGTGCGTTCGAAGTTCTGGCCATCCACGGCTGCCTTCACTCTGAGATACAGGTATACATGCAGAATAACCTAATTTCATCATCTAACAACACATGTTTCTCTATAATTCAAAATTTTTAAGGCTGTTAGTACAACTCTAACATAACCTCTGTGACATATCTCTTCAAACGGTATGTTTTTCAAACTTTTCAACTTATTCCATTTATTGAGGTTGAATTATATGTAACGCAGCCACCCTACAATCTAAGGATGGCTTTCGAGAGCGAGCTTCTGGAGGCTAGCAGGGAGGCTGAGAGCAATTACAGATTTGTCTCAGGTATGCGAATGTGTATAATTTAACTTTCTATATCAAGTATGCATATGAGAAACGATTGAATTATAGAAACCGATCCATGTAGATTATTATAGTATTTGATGTATTCTCCCCCGGTAGTCCATTTCTGTGATTGATGGCGAGCACCAGAATCCATCTGCAATTTCTGGATTTTGTTTTTGTTTTGGCATCTGGATTTTCCCTTCTACAATTTTCACTTCTAATAATGCAGGAATTATGAACTGATCTCCAACTTAGATCCAGCAAAGCACATTATCTCTTTATCTGCAATCTGCAATTTTCACTTCAAGAGAAATTATATAAATTTGCTTATCTCTTTATATACAGTCTTTTTCTGTTAAGAAAAAGACTGTATAATTGAATTACTGTATAAGAAGTATGTTTTCTCTGAATGACCCTTTTTTGGAGTGCAATTGTTTAAGCAGGGTTTGCACCTCGAAATATTTGATCTCTCTCGGTGCATGATAGAGCCGGGTAAAGCTGGATCTATGCTAGTTATCAAAAAAACCATCCGAAGAAAATAGAGTAATTCAAGAACAAAACCCAAAAAAAGAGAAGAGGAGACTGATACCTCCATGAGTCGATTCGAACACAAAAGTATATAGGATCGAAGCATGGAAACAAAAAGAACAGCACTTCGTCCACCGTCAACATCAGTATGTCAATTTCAAATTGAAAGAACATCTCTCTTCCAAAACACAACATAAACGCATACACAAAAGACAAAGACATACATAGACTCACACGAAGCGCCAGCTACAATAGAAATATAACAATAAATATAACAATATATAGAGAACCCGCAAACGTCCATCTCCAATAAAGACAAAAAAGCTGGATTTGCAAACGTCTATTTCTAGCAAAAACTGGATCGAATTTTGCAACAAATTCGTCAACTACTTTATTTCCTAAAAAGTTTTCTCCACATTGGTAATGGACGGTTTCCCAAAACTTGTAAACGTTATACAAAATTTGAATTTGATTCAGCACGGAGTGATAGCCTAGCGTTCACTCTTTAATTTGAATTTGATTCACCGTTTGATAAACATATACTATAATGTAATATAATTATACACAATAATCCCTATTTTCACAAATTTGAATTTGATAAGCGTATATTATAATGTAACATATAATTATACACAATAATCCTTATGTCGATGGATTGCATGGGCTTAAGGTTTTGCTCAACACCCAAACATAAAAAATCATGACGAGTTGGAAAGACTTCATCATTTTATGGTGTTGTTGAAAGTATTATTCCAGATTCTCATAGATCTACCTGGTACATGATATAACAAGGATACACATGCATCTCATGCCATTGAGGGGGTTCTTCAAGATAGAAGTTTGCACTCAAGGAGGGGGAGGCTTCCCCATAACAGGATCTTTTAATATTCTTGCTCTCTAATATCAACAAAAAAGGAGAATCTCTCACACAAGTACAGATTAAAGACAACATCCTCACCTCTTACGTGTAGTTCATGACCAAAGCAACTCAACTTTGACAGTGCTCCTTAAATTTTTGGCAGAAAACCTTCACTGCTATGAAGAATTACTCAAGGTATGTTCAAAAATGCCCTCTTAATCAGTTCGAGTAGTCTATCATAATAATTAGTGCTAATTTGTTTACATGCTCGTAATATAAGGATTGGATTGTAGATAGATACTGTCATCAAATTTAAGTGATTCTATAACTTTTTTTTAGCTAAGCCTTATGTTGAGAGGGTAAGGAGAGAATTCCTGAAATATTTATGGACTAACTCTTTTAGTAAAAAATGAATTTTCTGTTAACATACACTCTTGCTTGAGTGTTTGAAGCTAGTTATATCTTATTACACAGTTTCCACTTTTGGAATGAATGTAGATCTGTAGAATCCCAAAAAAAAACCAGCAAATTCATTCATAAAGAAATCCAAACAAATTACAAAAACATTATTAAATGAAACCATAACTACATACGGTGTTATTCATTTCTATCATTTCACCCTATGAACCATTATCTATGACAATGGAAACCAAATCGTGAATGGTTGACACAAAAGGAGAAGAGCGCAGCACGCTGGGCTCGCCATTGAGGTGTGGAGTGATGATGGGGTTTTAGCTGATTATTATCGTTGACATAATTAGGAGATTTAGTTTTCTTAAACTCATTATTTATGGAGAATTTCTCACAAAGAACTAATGCCTATCAAATATTTCACAACACTATCAAAGATTTTACATATGGTTGACTCACAATCCCTAAAGGATAAAGGATGGAAGGTGAGCCCTTCTCTGAAATCTAGCTTTGTTTGATATTTTTATTGGGATTAGAAAATATATATTATTGGGATTTTGGACAGATTACAGTAAATTCTACCCATAATAAATCTTAAAATTTTAGCAATCCAACGAAATTCGAGGGGATCCTCTGTACACGTTTGTACCAACCACCAGGGCCACAAATGTGCCTTGGCATTGAATTTACTTTGAATTTACTGGAATGAAAATCCTTGCTTTTCTCCATACAGTTGTGAAGAATTTCAAGTGGAATTTACTGAATCCTCGTGAGAAGGTGATAGTGGATGTCCCACACGGATAATGGAGTATTGGCTTAAAAAAAGTATTAGAAAGTCAAATTAAAAGCCAACCCTACCAAATGAAACCTTAAATTTGACAATGAAGGATTTTATATTAAATAATTATATCCGAAAAGCCATTATATCTTCATGTTGATAGGTTATTACATTAATTACTAGTATATATTTATATCCAGTTTCTTAAGGTTTAAGGCGAGTTTCATTTCTATCTTCATGGTGATAAGTTAAGAAACTTTTTCTAATTATCACCAATATTTACCATGCCTTTAACAAATAGTTTCTCAAATATCTGCTTAATATGGGTGAAATTACTTTACTTGGCACATGTTCCTGATTTTCACCTAGCATTGGCATATTTTCCAAACATATTAACCCACACTTCGTTAAACTTTAATTAATAGCAATATTTTCTCTTTTGTTGTATAGTTTCCAATATATTAATGGGTCAAAAAAAAAATGTCTACATCATGTGAACCCCCATGTCTTTCTCTATATACTCTATGCAAATCCACTAAGATATAAGTAATAATTTTTTAAAAGACAGGTCATATTTATATCTGATAGGTTATTATGTTAATTACTAATATAGATTTATCTTAAGCTTGAATATATTAAACCTAATGAAAATCCAATTTCTTAAAGTCTAAGGTCTAGGTCCATTTCCAGAGCTTGTCTTCGATAATTCACGACTCATAAAAGTTTGATCATTATCACCAATACTCACCATGCCTTTAACAAATAATTGCTAAAATATCTCCTTAATATCCATGAAATTACTTTATTGTGTGGTATCTCACTGTACATCTGCCCAACATGCACACAATAAAATTGACGGGAAATTGGCATATTTACAAAACATATTAATAGATAGTTTTTAAAAGTATCATTAAACCTTAGTTAACAGTAATATTTTCCATTTTGGTCTATAGTTTCCAATGTATTGTGGGTTTCAAAAGGGGAGTGCATATCATAAAGACTTGCTAAGTAGAAAATCTTGTGTGCTTTGTTCTCAAGATTTTATTTTTGATAAGTTATGATTTAACGTGGGAAAATTATGTGAGGTAACCTCATTAAGGTGAGTTACATAACCTCACTAATGTGACAAACTATTTTACATGACCTAACTAATGTGACAAACTTGACAAAATCTCCTTCTTACTAGTTTGTAAGTACCTTGCCACTCTATATACAATTAATATTTATTAAATATTCAACATTTATACCTCCACATTAACATACCTCATATTGCAGTGCATGGTTGTACTTGTTATTCTCTCTAGTTGAATGTCTAGATAGTTTCCATCAGCAAAGAAAATATGTAGTAGAGTGTCTTCCATAGATACACATCCTCATCGTTGTACAGATGGACAGGTTGTCTCAAATTGCACATGCATTTTGAGGTGTAACAGGTCCAATGTGGTCTATGAGTTCTACTCGAGGCTATTATTTGATGTTCAAGGTGATTTTTATGCACTTCTTCACCACACTAGAAAGATGCTTTCCTTATGGTTTTTTTGCTCGCTTATGTTTTGATAAATTTTGATTATACGATTCGATGCTCATTATAAGAGATGGAGAGGTGATTGAGATCATTATCGATTCTTTCTTGAGTCCATTCACTCCATTGACGTACTTCTCACTTTATAGGACCTTTCATGTCAAATTGATCAAGTGAATTTGTGCGTGTTGGAAGTCTCGCCCACGGTATTCTATCATTTGGTTCTTGTTGTGTCTTGTTGATATCATGAGACTTTGTATGTACAACTCTAGATTAAAGATAACAAACTTTTGGTGGCTAATTCATGTTAATACATGCACTTGATTAATTGATGTGGAATTTTCTTAATTGGTCCTCCGCATACATAGACCATGTGTAGTCAATTCTCTCTTCTTATTTGCATCCATATTCGTCACATTTAAGGTGTTGGTAAAAAACAATTAAAAGGAATTAATTTGTTGGTTTTGATTTTTCACTCATAGATGTGTGACTTTTAATTACAATGTCACAAACCCTTAAATCCCCCCCCCCCCCCCCCCCACCAAAAAAAATCATTATATTTTTTAACCGACTAAATATCATCACATGTATACTTCGGTATACAATGAACAGATCATCATTATGTGTAAAATAAATTTTAGTCGATTCTTACTTGAATTGGACATGTTATACTTCAATAAGGTGTTTACATACTAGTAAAAACAACCCTAACACCACACCTAAAGGTGATGTTCTTACTACTTTTAATGCCTATTATACAATTTTTTTTGCTAGTGGTTGGTAAGCCTAAAGGATAAGGTTTTCCCCTAGAAGCTACCTCCTAAATCTAGAAACTAAACCTAGTTCTAAAATACTATCAAGATTTTAAATAAAGGGGTTTAGCACATCATAGTTTGGTGATAAAAAAGGTTATAATGTTTTCTTTTTTTCTTGAAATGTAAGGACTTGGAGAGTATGACGCTAACACCATAGTCGTGGTTTAACTTCGCGTTGGCAAAAAAACTTTGAGGTTAATATATATCTATTCAGCCATACATTATGAGGAGATACAAGGTTATGGACATGCTTTCACTTGAGTTTGACCTTTGGCAATAACTCTCCCTTGCCTACGAGTTGACACCGGAGCTAGAAATTTAATGGCAAGTTAAATGGATGTCCAAGATGAATCTCGGTAGTCCATGTGTCACAATATTAGCCGATGGTTTTGGAAAGGGTTTAAGACAGTTTTAACATGTTTGAAAGTTTCATTAACATGTTTGTTTTTGGTCTGCAATGACTTATGGAAAAGGGTTTTCCTTCCATGGCTGCGCTGTGTAGTTTTTTGTTCAATCCTATACCGAGATGGTTAATAGAATTACTTTTTTTGTTTTGTTTCTCAGGTATGTTTGAGATTTTTATGAGTGTTTATTGGCCACCAATTGGACTCAACCTTGCTCGATATTTGTGGAGAAGAAAGAGACCAATATTCATTGTTTCTTCCATGCATTTAACCATGTATGCCACTCTTAATTCGGTTGATTTAATTTTTCAAAATTTATTTCAACTCAAAGGCGTAAGTAATTACTAGCTTGGGTTTTCTTCTTCGTTTGGAGGAAGAGTGATAATGTTGTCTAGAAGGAGTCGATCCATGTTCATCTCTTTAATCAAACTTGGATAAGATTCTAAATTATGTTGCTAACATTTTTCTTCTTGTAGTAAAGAAGTAGTTAATCATGGTTGAATTTGGTAAAATATATCCTTAATATCCATGAAATTACTTTGCAGTGTGGCGTCTTAGTGTACACTGTATGCCTGATCGAGCATTCCATGCACATCTTGGTGATTTTAACCTATCTAACATGCACACAATAAAATTGACGGGAAATTGGCATAGTTACAAAACATATTAACTGATAGTTTTAAAGGTATCATTAAACCGTAGTTAATAGTAATATTTTCCATTTTGGTCTATAGTTTCCAATGTATTAATGGGTTCAAAAGCATAGTGGTTATCATAAAGCCTTGCTAAGTAGAAAATCTGGTGTTCTTTTTTCTCAAAATTTTATTTTTCATAATTTATGACCTAACCTGGGAAAGTTATTATAGGTAACCTCATTAACGTGAGTTACATAACCTCATTAATGTGACAAACTTGTTATGTGACGTGACTAATATGACAAACTTGAAAACACCTCCTTCTTACTAGTTTGTAAGTACCTCTCTACTCTAGATAAAATTAATCTTTATTAAATAATTCATTTGTATACCTCCACATTAGCATGCATGATATTGTACTACATGGTTGTACATGTTACTCCCTATAGTTGAAACTATTGATAATTAGCATCAGCCAACAAAATATGCAGTAGAGCATCCTCCATAGATACTCATCATTGTACAGATGGAAAGGTTATCTCAAATTGCACATGCATTTTGAGGGGTAACAGGTCTAATGTGGTCTATGAGTTCTACTTGAGGCTATTCTTTGATTTTCAAGGTGATTTACTTCTTTACCACACTATAAATATGCTTTCCTTAAGTTTTTTCTACTTGCTTCTATATTTTTTTTATGGTGCTACATCTTTCGTTGTGTCGACATATATTAGAGACTGTAGCGAACCATGGCTGAATTTGGTCAACCATGCTTGACTTTATTTTGGCCATACTCATCAATGGTTGACTTTAGCAACTAAGGATTGACTTTAGTTAATCACGACTCACTTTGGTTAACCATAAATGACTTTAATAAAAATTGGTTTACATTAGTGAACACATGGCTATTCTTCACAATGTGACATGAATTTTTTTTAACATTGAATGCCACATTATTATTGTGTCACATATTGGGTATTATCGCAATGCAACATAACCCTTGACAAATATCAAAATGTGACATAATACTCAATGAAAATCATAATACAATGTAACCCTTGATAAACATCGCAATACGCCATAACACTTGATGAACGCCAAATGTCACATTATTTATGTGTCTTTTTTTACTTTACTTAACCATGGTTTACTTTAACTTGATCATGGTTAACCACTGTTGACTTTAGTAAGCCACATGGTCATAGTTCACAATGTGACATGAAATTTCCTAAATATTGAGTGCCATGTTATTAATTTCTCATATCTTGGGTATTGTTTCAAAGCAGTGTAACCCTTTACTAATGTCACAATGCAAAATAACCCTCGATGAAAATCACAATACAATGTAACCCTTGACAAACATCACAACATGACATAAACCTTAAAGAACGCCAACCATGACTATAGAGAAATATATTACAAACTATAGCGAACCATGACTTACTTTTGTCAACCATGCTTGACTTTAGTTTGTCCAAAGTTCTCAATGGTTGACTTTAGAGACTCATGCTTCAATTTAGTTAACCATGGCTCACTTTGGTTAACCATGACTGACTTTAAAAAATCAAGAATATACACCATGGCCACTATAACAAACCTTGATAAATGGCCATGGATTGGTCTAGGTTGATATATATCAACCAAATGAAACAATTTTACATAAACAATGTCCATATAAACCAAATATGATATTTGTACATGAGCCAACTTTAAAGTCTTATTATTTTTTATTAGAATGAAGATAGAAATAATTATTATTAAAATATAAATAGTTAATATTTTATAAATATTTATACAAAATATTAATATTAATTTTAAGTTTAGGTTAATTTCACATCTATAATGTTATAAAAATGTAATTTAAAACATTCATCATGCTAATTTCATATATATAAAGTAACTTAAAAGAAAAGAAAAATGGTATGAAGTTAAAGGAATTTATATTATTTAATTTAATTTAGTAAATATAATCTTGAATTGTATGAAGTTTTATTTATTAAATATAATCTTATGTAATATAAGTTAAAATAATTTATATTTATTAGATATAATATTTTTATTTGTATGTAGTGATGTTTCTTTAGTATACCATTTCAAGATTTCCATGTTGCAAAGGTATGTAGTGATGTTTTTTTTATGTCAAAAAACAAGCACCTAAGTGTTGAACAAGCAATGTTAAGTTTCGACCTCACTGTTAAGATGAACCAGCTATTAATATGCGAAATCATTTTTAAATGATAAGTAATTGTTTTTGTATTAATTAATCAAGATCCATTTAGAGTTAACAAATACATCGACTATTGAATTAATCATTGTTGTACAATTGTAGAGCTGTGGTGAATCTTGAAGATCCACTAGATCAAGTCCACTTCCCATATATGAGATATATAGGAATATACTTTTAATAAAAAAACAATAATAATAAATAAAGTTTAAAAAACCTTATTAATGACAATTAAAAAGAAAACTTGTCAATAATCAAAGATAATTAGAAAAAAAAACATTTATAGATCGCACTTGTGGGATCCCTACATCTCTTAAAAGGATAACCAATAAAACCTTTTCCAACCTAATAGCATTTAACTTCTCTCCCAAAAAGGGATTAAGGTTGTCCTATTAGGTTGAATTATAGGAACGACCTTTCCAACGTGTTGCTTAGTGCAAGTCAATTAGAATTTGCTGGGTTACACACAATCACCTACATTTATTTCTACCCTCAACGCCCCAATTGGTTCGTTTCACTCCAATACTAGAAACAAGAAGAAGATCGTTGATAATTAAAACAAGAAAAACATTGATGGAGAGCGATAGAGGGAAGCGGTAAAGGTAACGAAAAAAACATTTTTAGAAACCCTAATTCTTTGCTTAGGGGAAATCACTATTATCAACCATAAAAACAAGAAAATAGCCATGTATTAAATAGGTAGATGGACACGCGAGTCCTTTATTGTCTTGGATCATGTGGATGTGACCAACCCCAAGATTTTTCTCTTGCTCCCACTTCACAAAGGAAATGATATTCTTGCAAGCAAAGCCATCGCAAAAAAACCTCCATGAGTTATTTGAATAAAACCTCCTATAATCAATTCAATTAAACAGAGAAGAGCAGGGTAGAGAGAAGGAGAAATACTTGCAAAAAAACCCCTCCATGAGTCAATTCAATCAAGAAATCAAGCGATATCTCCATGAGTGGATTGGAGCACAAAAAGAAGTCTTTCAAAGAGAGACCTCCATTTCCTTGAGCATCAAACTTTGTCTGTTGATATCAAATTGAAAGCACATCTATCCTCCTCATCTGTTATACACTACAAAACAAAAATTCAAATACATTACAAAGAGACATAGCCTCACATGAAAAACTTCCAATACAAATTACATCAACCATATAGGGAACTTGAAAAAGAAAAATTTCAAAACATGTATCTTTAACAAAATCATAACCTGGATTAACATAATGGTTGTCTCCAACAAAAGCAGGATCCATTTTTCAAGAAATTCTCTCTTTCTCCCTCTCTCTCTCTCGCTCACTCTCCTTCCATCTCTCTATGACCCTCCATCTCCCTCCCCTTCTCTCTCTCTCTCTCTCTCTCTCTCTCTCTCTCTCTCTCTCTCTCTCTCTCTCTCTCTCTCTCTCTCCCTCCCTCTATCACTCTCTCTCTCTCCCACCTCGCACCCCTCTCTATCTCTCTCCCTCCCTCACTCTATCTCTCTCCTTCTCTTCTTCTCTCTCTCTCTCTCACCCTCTCTTTCTCTCTCTCACTCCCTCCCCTTTCTCTCACTCTACCTCTCTCACTCTCCCGCTATCTCTCCCATTCTCCCTCTCTCTCCCGCTCTCCTTGTCCCTCTCTCTCCCACTCTCCTTGTCCCTCTCTCTCTCTCGCTCTCCTTGTCCCTCTCCCACTCACTCTCTGACTCTCCCCCCTCCTCCTCCCTTCCCTCCCTATCTGTCTCTATCCCCTTTCTCTCCGTCCCTCTCTTTCTCGCCATCACATACTCTTTATTCACCTACCCCTAATCCCCCCTATTATCTCTCTCTCTAATAAACAAACATCATCAAACATACACATCTATACATTACCTAGCATTATCTTACATATGCATCTATACATTTGCTAGCATTATCTAGCATACACGTTGAACTTATTATGAGCATTACCTAACATCATGTAACATATGCATCCAACATTCAAATCTAATAATTAGATCTAACAAAACACAATAATTTCCTAACAGCATCATCACCATGCACACTTAACAAACATAAACATCATCTAACAAAACATAAACATGATTTAACATCCTAATCATACACATGTAATACCATCATCTAACATCACCCAATATCCACTTTTAAAAGTTACCTAACATCATCTAAGATATACATTTAAGACATATAAACATCTGGAACATACACATATTAAATTTCCTAGTATCATCTAATAAACACAAACATCATCTTACAAGCGCATATAGAATGAGAACATCTAGCATCATCTAACATACATATATAGACATTCTGTATCACAATTAGAACATCTAACATCTAATGAGAACATCTAACATCATATTAGAATTACCTAACATCATATTGCATATAAATCTAATAAATGTAAACATCTCCTAATGATGTCAATGATAATAATCGGCTAAAACCCCATCATCGCTCCATGCCTAAATGGCTAGCCCAACGTGTTGCACACTTCTCCTCTGGTGTCAACCATTCAGGTTTTTCTTTCCACGGCTCATAGATAATGGTTCATAGGGTGAAAAGGTAGAAATGAATAAAACCATAGGTAGTTACGGTTTCGGGAAATAACGATTTTGTAATTTGTTTAGATTGCTTTATGAATGAATTTTATGGATTTTTGGGATTGTACACATCGACATTCATTCCAAAAGTGGAAATTGTGTAATAAGATATAACTAGCTTGAAACACTCAAGCAAGAATGAATGTTAACATAAAAAATAGTTTTCACTAAAAGGGCTCATCCATAAATATTTCAGGAATTCTCTGCTTAACCTCTCAACATAACCCTTAGCTAAAAAAAGTTATAGAATCACTTAAGTTTGTCGATCCCTTAAATATTTCAGGAATTCTCTCCTTAACCTCTCAACATAACCCTTAGCTAAATTTTTTTATAGAATCACTTAAATTTGATGACAGTATCTATCTACAATCCCATCCTGATATTAACAGCATGTAAACAAATTACCATTAATTATTATGATAGACCACTCGAACTGATTAGGAGGGCATTTTCGAACATACTTTTGAGTAATTCTTTATAGTAGTGAAGGTTTTCTGCCAAAAATTTAAGCACCACTGTCAAAGTTGAGCTGCGTTTGTCATGAAATACAAATAAAAGATGAAGATGTTGTCTTTAATCTCTACTGGTGTGAGAGATTCACCTTTCTTGTTGACATTAGAGAGAAAGAATGACAATAGATCCTATTAAGGGGAAGCCTCCCCTTCCTTGAGTGCAAACTTCTGTCCTAAAGAACCATGTCAATTGCATTAGCTGCATGTGTATCCTTCTTATATCACGTGCTAGGTAGATCTATGAGAATCTGGAATAATGTTTTCAACAACACCATAAAATGATGCGAAAGTCTTGCCAACTTGTCATGATTTTTATGTTTGGGTGTTGGGAAAAACCCTAAGCCCAGGCCATCCATGGAAATAAAGATTATTGTGTATAATTATATGTTACATTATAATATATGCTTATCAAATGGTGAATCAAATTCAAATTTGTGAAAATAGGGATTATTATGTATAATTATATTACATTATAGTATATGCTTATCAAATGGTGAATCAAATTCAAATTTGTGAAAAAAGAGGCACTCATCTCCCAAGGCTATATTAAAGGGTGACGCTAGGCTATCACTCCGTGCTAAATCAAATTCAAATTTTATATAACATTTACAAGTTTCGGAAACCGTCCATTACCAATGTGGAGAAAACTTTTTAGGAAATAAAGTAGTAGAAGAATTTATTGCAAAAGCCGATCGAGCTTTTGTTAGAAATAGACGTTTGCAAATCCAGCTTTTTTGTTTTTGTTGGAGATAGACATTTGCGGGTTCTCTATATTGTTATATTTCTATTGCAGCTAGCGCTTCGTGTGAGTCTATGTCTATGGTCATGGCTCTATTTTTCTTTTTTGCATGCGTTTATGTTGTGTTTTGGAGGAGAGATGTTCTTTCAATTTGAAATTGACAGACGGATGTTAACGCTGGACGCAATGGTGGTCTCTCTGTTTCCTTGCTTCGATCCTATATACTTTTGTGTTTGAATCTACTCATGGAGGTATCAGTCTCCTCTTCTCATTTTTGGGTTTTTTTCTTGAATTACTCTGTTTTCTTGGGATGGATATTTTTGATAACTATCTGAGGAGAACGATGCCATGGAGTGTGGTAAGAGAAATATGTGATGGAGTGTGATGATCTCAGACAATAAACGCTTATGAAAGGTGTTTTGAATTTGAAATTGGCATATTGATGCTGATACTAGACGCAATGGAAGTATCTCTATTTCCTTTATGCTATCTCACAAATATATCTCTAGATTTCACTGCCTTGCCTTTTGAGATTGCTTTCCCTTATTCCAATCTCACCTATTTCACAGGTAACCTGTCACAAGAAATTAAATTATTACAAATGCGCAGCAAAGGGTTTTGGATTAAATGGGACGTGGGAAAGGCTATCAATGATAGTTGTAGTGACTGTCAATCAAGCAATGGGATTTGTGTTATTGTAAAGATGGAACTCATCCCAGGAATTGCTTTACCGTTAGTTGCTTTCTGTAATATCTTATATTTTTACATCATATTTGGAAGTTATCATGCTCAGGAGCTCATACTCACTGAATTTAATACTCTTGATTATGAAGAAACAGGTGAAGGCACAGAAAACCTTATTATCATAGGTAATTAGTGTTCCTTCTCATATTTTTAAGTTAATACAATGACATTCAGCTACTTCATATTTCAGGCAGTTCCTTCGGAGGCCTAGCTGTAATTGTAGCTATGACAGTCCTGTTGGTATTATATATGTTCAGGAGAAAAAAACTTGCTCTTGCTACCCAAAATGGTTGTGGGGATTTGGAGTTTGATAAGGCAGAGATGGGTCATTTTCCAGTTTTCAGCTATAGAACTAGAACAGGCCAGTAACTATTTTGACGAAAAGAGAGAATTAGGCTGTGGGGGTTACGGTAAGGTCCATTTGGGAAAAAATGAAGATGGTCGCAGTGTGGTAGTGAAGATATTTCATGAGAGTAACTGTAACAGACTCGAACAATTTATGAATGAGCTCAAAAATCTGTCATCGACAGACCATTTTAACTTATGTGTTCGAATTGACTCATGCAGGTATTGCTCTTTTGCAGGAATATTGTTTATCGTAATCTCTTAGCTCCGAGAAATTCTTTAGAATTTTAGGAAACATAACCAACTTAGAGAATTTCTTGAAAAAAGTGGATCCAGCTTTTGTTGGAGATATCCGTTAGGCTACTCGAGGTTATGCTTTAGTTGGAGATACATGTTTGCAAATCTTGGTTTTATTGGAAGTAGACCTTTTAGAGTTCTCTATGTTGTTGTAGTATTTTGTATTGGAAGCTTTTCATGTGTCTTTGTATTTGTGTTTTGTAGTGTATAACAGATGAGTAGGATATATATGTTTTGAATTTGATATCCACGGACACATGTTGATGCTCAAGGAAATGGTCGTTTCTCTTTGAATGACTTCTTTATGTGCTCAAATCCACTCATGGAGGTATCACTGGGCTTCTTAATTGAACTGATTCATGGAGGTAAATTTTCATGGTCATGTAAGGTAAATTTTTTGTAGATGTAAGGTAAAATTTTAAATGTGTGGATAAATATTTTATCGGTGACGAATTTCAGATACTTCTTAGATAAGTTTGGTATCTGTTATAGCGTGATTTTCCACTCTTGAGACACCATACCTTAATGGCATTTTCCTGTCCCTATGCAGACTCAGTATACCCCATTTAGTCACCATAATCCTGATGCTCCAATCTAACCCTTTAAAAAACACCTTTGAAGATACATGTAATTCACAAGACTACAACTCATGTATACACAACTTGCACCACCATCACCCACATACATCAGGTTTTATGCTAAAAAACAAAAAAAAAAGGATTTTTCCCCATCAAGTAACAAATGAATTGATCATTGGCCTTCTATATGCCAGGAAATGCTTTGATTCGACCTTTCATTCTCTGTTAGGGGGCTATATATTTAGCTACTGTGAAGCATTGGAGGACGAAAATTTTGGAGAACAAAGAGATTATAGCGGAATTGTGCCCCATTCTTATTTACTTGAGTTTGCATCCCATTGTCCTTGAGAGATTCATTAGTTTTATTTCCCAAGATTTCCATTGTCTTTATGAGATTTCGATTGTATGGAGGATTGAAGTGGTGGAGGCCCAGGTGGAGGGACTCAATTTCTCAATTTTGACGAGGTTCCAACATAGGTTGTCATTTGTATCTCTATTTACATTAATTGAAATATCCATTTTTCATCCAATTTCATGTGTGATTATGAATATTTGTATCAATATATCTAATTTGTTTGTATACGTTTGCTGCCGCCTAATTCGCACCTTGGGTCACATCACAGAAATATTCAAGCCACTATGTGCTACCTTGGGGGAAAATAAGATTCAAGTGCTTTCACTTTATCCTTACTCCCTCGTTTAGGCTTTCTCCTAGAAAATCCAAGGGGGGTGGTCCCTAGTAAAATAAACTCTGGTATTTAATCTATAAAAATATAACAATTAATCTAAGAGAAGAGATAAATAAAACCTTGGAACAAAAATATCTGCAAATGATTTAAATGACTAGAATGAATAACATTCCATGACACAATGGTTAACTTAATTATAAAATAAAGCAAGATTTCCAAAAAGGACCAGTGCCAATGGAGTGCTTTGTGTAAAGGTTTTCTAGTGGATTCTTCTGAAGTATTGTAGTTGTCTCACTTGGTCAGTTTTAAGATTATTAAGTGAGTAATTAGGGGGTGGGTCAATTCTTGGTAAATTTTATTATTAATGTGGTAATGATCTTTCTTATGATGGGAAGATGGTATTTTAGATATACTTGGAGGTACGATGAATGTGTCCATATTTACCAAGAAGTGGCTCTCACAGTGACATGTGGGATATATGGAGTTGCAAAGATGTGTTCAACACTACACCAAACAAGGATGTATCCTAAAGATAGCCTGTGGTCACTTTCTAGTGGTTCTCGCTTCACTTGCAGAATTTCCTCACAACTTGGTAAAATCGCACAAGTGCCAGATTTTCACTTGTAGGTATTAATTGATGTGTTTTACTAATTAATAGTCACATCAATCTCTTTTTTATTGTCCCACCAATCCATCCAAAGTCCTACAATGGTCACAAGGGCAGATGATGTCTTGAAGTCTTGGATATTTTAAGTTTTTAAAAGATAAGTGTGAGTTTTTTTTTTAAATCTCAATTTTGATACTCTCATTACCAAGAACAAGGTAAAATTGATTAATTCTACTTTAGGAACTTAAAATAAACTGGAAAAATCAAAGAAAAACTAAAAACTAAAAATAAAAAAACAATGAAACAAAGTGAATCCCCCCCGGGGGGATGGGGTGTGGGCACATGGTTCCCCACTTGCTTCTGTTTTTACAATGATTAGAATAAAGAATTATTGTGTTCCTTTTTAGAATAGGAAAAAACATTTTTTTGCAAGTAAGGGCCTCTAAGATGCGGCCAATGAAAGAAGTACGAGAAGAGGGGTCTCCGGTTTGAGTGGGACCTTTAAACTTTCGCCAGAGTGCCTCTTTATTAGATGAATCTCTGCAGCAAAACAAGGAAATTTTTTTTATTAAATATGATATAAAATCAAATTAAAATATAAAAAATGATAAAAAAATTTAAGTACTTTAAAGATAGCAAATTTTAGGAATTACACTAGTACTTGCCTGTAATCAAATCTTGTAAAATATAACTTTAATAATCAGATACGAAACTTAAAAATTGCATATGTAAATAAAAAATCTAATATATTCCAATACTTCAGTGAGATTTAAATATGCAAAATAAAGAACTTAGTAAACCAAAAGACTTGAAGTTTTGTGAAGGAAGGGTATCATCAAGCTTGTCAGATAGAGAAAGAAAGGAAAGAAAAAATCCATGAAGTGGTTCCAATGATATGAAATCCTCTCTTCAGCAGTTACTCAGAGTAAAAGTAGATCTCACACAGTCATCCAAAACTCCAGCTTAAGCAACCTGTAAAAGAACTCTACAAAATTTTCAAATGGGGATTAAATGTCGGTGTTTGTTCTATAATGAATGCTCAATAAAAAATGAAATCAAACTAGAATCATAAACTCATAAGAATTCTATAATAATCAATAATCACATTAGTATTACTTCCTATCTTATCAAAAAAACAATTATCTTCAAATCCAACAAACCCCGAACACATACAAGCTTACGAAAATCCATAGGCTACCTCAATATTACCAATGAAAACACATCCAAACACCATACACCACACTTGCTTCAGCCTCCAAAGCATTTTATTAAATAAATAATCAATATTATATATCACAGGAGTAGAGGTTCAATTTCCAAATCATTCGTGAAGTATGAAGAGACGTTTCCTATTTAAATAGAGAACCGATAAGGAGAGTGGGGCCGCATCTCCTCAAGGACATGCTAGCTCTCAGTGAGTTCAACATTAGGTGGATGAGGTTTGGAAAAAGAATTGGGAAGTCGAAACATCACTCCCTTGTGTGACTACCTTCCCCAATAATATTTTTTTCCCATAGAAATGAGATTTTCCAACTTGCCCTACGTCCCCACATGCAGAAATGTGCCCCTCTTGAGAGAGGAAAGTTCTAACTCATGATATTTCACATAAATGAAAACATCCAAATTGTATCCCTTTCCCGTGTACCTGCAAGATTATTTTCCAAGTCACCCAACTCTTTTTTGGCAATTATCTTTTTTTTTAATTGCCAAATTTTTTAATATTTCATTTTTTCTAGGGTTTTTGGGTATTTCGAGTAATTATTAATTTTGGGGTTGAATAATTACTTGAAAAAATAGGAAAGTGGGTCTAGGGGTTAATTGGGTGCTCTGAGTTAAAAAATGAGAAACCCCATATAAAAATAAAACCTCCTAGCCACACTTTTGTGACTTTTTACATTTTTACAATTAACTTATTAAAAATAAGCCTATAAAAACAGAAGAAAAAATTTTTTCTTCCAAAAATAAAAAATAAACCAATGGGGGACTTAGGACATGTTCATAATGACTCAAAATAATGAATAGAATGTTAATATACATTGACACATAGGTTTTAATAACCTCCTAAGGATTAATTAATAATGCCATTATTCCAACTTTGGAGGTTTGGGTGAAAAACTCGAAAAATATTTATCACTTAAAAACAATAAATAATTAACAAGGAAAAAACACCATAGAACAATGAATTAATAAATAAGTCCTAAGAATACAAACCATTTACATAAGTTCATCATGCTAACTCATTTTATTACAATTCCGCAAGAATTGGGAAGTGGAAACATCACTCCCTTGTGTGAGTACTTTCCCCAATAATCATTTTTTCCCAGAGAAATGAGATTTTCCAACTTGTCCTACATCCGCACATGGAGAAATGTGCCCCTCTTGAGAGAGGAAATTTCTAACTCATGGGATTTCACAGAAATGGAAACATCCAACTTGTCTCCCTTTCTCGTGTACTTGCCAAGATGATTTTCCAAGTCACCCAACTCTTTTTTGGCAATTATCTTTTTTTTAATTGCCTAATTTTATAATATTTCATTTTTTCTTGGGTTTTTGGGCTTTTCAAGTAATTATTAATTTTGGGGTTGAATAATTACTCGAAAAACTAGGAAAGTGGGTCTAGGGGTAAATTGGCTGCTCTGAGTTAGAAAATGAGAAACCCCATGTAAAAAACAACCTCCTAGCCACACTTTTATGAATTTTTACATTTTTACAATTAACTTATTAAAAGTAAGCCTGTAAAAATGGAAAAAAAAAATTTGTCCGGAAATAAAAAATAAACCAATGGGGGACTTAGGACATGTTCATAATGACTCAAAATAATTATTATAATGGTAATATACATTGACACATAGGTTTCAATGACCTCCTATGAGTTACTTAATAATGTGATTATTCCAATTTTGGAGGTTTAGGTGAAAAACTCAAAAATTATTTATCGCTTAAAAACAATAAATAATTAACGAGGAAAAAACACCATAGAACAATGTATTAATAAAGAACTCCTAAGAATACAAACCATTTACATAAGGTCATCATGCTAACTCATTTTATTACAATTCCCCATGGGGTATGGACATGTTCAAAAATTTAAAAAAGGGGCCTAGGAAAGCCTGCAAGGACTTTTGAACTCTAAATTTTGAACAAGTGATTGTTCATCTTTGGTAGCTTGGTTAACATTCCAATTGAGTTCAACTCGGGTGGTAACACCATCTTTAAATTGAATACTCTATATTAGATACTAACACATTAAATATCATTCTTGTATATCTCTTTGTTGTTGAGGATGAAGTGTAGGGACAAGTTTTATTGAGAACTCAACAATGGTCATCTATGAACATCCTGTTGAGGTATGGTTCTCATAACTTAGTGATGAGTTTATTTTATATATCTAGAATGCTTGATAATGGATTGATTTCTGGTGTCATTTGTATTTTGTTGTCCACCCCAAGCCATAGGAATTTTTTATGCATAAAAGGATTGGAAACTTCATTGGGGAATTTCCTTTTTGTTGGGGTTTTGGTGATTTTTTTTGCTCGATTTGCTCTTTGTTTATCTATAGTTATGTGTCGCATTTAGTATTATTTTCATATATTGACAATACCTTAAAGTGGTTTGAATCTTGGCTTGGTTTTTACCACCTTCCTCTTTGTATATGCGGGTCATAGAACATACAGTCATGTATATGCGCGGTTTGTTGTTTTCCTAGTTTCATACCTACGCTAATATTCTTTGAACAATCGTGTACACCTCTAGTTTTGCTTGAGTTCTTAATGTGTGAAGTTTTTGGGTGGGTTGTGAGTGTGGTTGAGTCTTCTGGGGTACCTATGATGTCTGTTGACTGCTCCTGTTGTGACTAGATACCTCGTTATTATTATTATTTCTTTGAAAGTAGTTCTTATCAATATATCTCATTTTTTTTTCCATTAGTGCATTAGTATTTTGGTCTTGATGTATTTCTTGGATTGTGTTCATTTCTTGATGTAGAGACTAAGAATTTTATTGACTTTTATTGCATTTTCATTCATTTATATTGAAAATACAGAAAACAATTTTATAGTTGCATGTTTACTTGCACCTTGCATATGCATTGAAATTGGTACTTGCATTTGGTTTGCTTAAATGATATTAGTGTCTAGGATTTCATATTGGAAGAATTGCATTGGAATTTGAAAAGGAAAATATGTTTTGTGCATTGCATTTAGTGGCAATACCATTTTCCATTTTAAAACAAATTTGCACTTGGCACTGTTTTTAGGTGTGCATATTTTCTTTCATTGTTGAGTCGTAGCATCACTAGTTGCACGTCCATATCCCTTGAGTAATCACAAACTATGAAATTGACGCTTAAATTAAATTGATTACAACTATTTTATTTTATACTGTGCAACAGCAATCTTAGGTTTTAGAGTCTTGGAATAAGATGTTGCGAGTAAAATTCTCTACAACTATGAAACATAACAGCTAGGTGTATGTCCAAGAGAGAAGAGAAATCCTTGGCATAATTAGTGTTCTCAATAGGATCCTCTTACACAGGAGTTAAGAATGAGGAAATGTGAATGTTTGTGGTGGGGATATCCCTCTACTACCTTCTATTATGTGCCAGAGATATTTCTAGGATATTATTCGTATATGGTGAATTTTGAGGTACCTTTGGTGCTTTCCAGATTCATGGTTTTTTACCTTGCCCATATGGTAGATCCCTCCTGCAAATTTCCACATGAGCATTGATTATATTGGGGTGACATTAGTTTCCTTACCTAGGTATTGTAGGGGTTACCTGTAGATGTTATTTTGTGAGTGTCCTAGCCAGGTAGGGGTTAGAAAGGATAATCTCTTTATGCGTTCAATATGAGGTCCACTATAATTGGTTACACAGTCTCGCTTGTAGTGTATGGGAATCTCAGGCATTAGCTAAGTGAGACATCCCTACTACATTCAGGAGCTCACTTGTCCTCACTCTTGGCTTATTTGCATATAACCTATTTTTTCTTAGGGGTGTGCTCTGTGAGTGTTAGTTGGCTCTAGGGATTGTAGTTACTTGAGTATTTTTATTTGTGGCACATCATGGACAATTTTTTGGCACCCCTCTCGTCTTGTCATTTAGCAGCATTGTTGCCTTGTGATCCTCCACCAACTCTTGGTAAGAGCTTTAGACGTTCTAGGAAACCTCTTTTCCATATTGGTTCCCACATAGTTCTTATCATGATTACCACTTCGGAATTCCTGGATTTCCCGCCATCCCCATCGCCTCGACTGTGGGGTAGGACCTTTGAGGTTCCTCCTTCATCTACTTTGGTTTATACCAACCCTTGTGTGGATGGTCCTTTCCCTAATACATGATGACATTTGTTATAATTTACAACTTATAGTTGAAACTTTTCCTCAAGACAGGAAGAATTTATAGCCTTACGTTTGGCATTCCTAACATCACTACTAGTATTTCATTACTCGTCCTAGGCTCTAGTGAGGACCCTGCCATTGGACTAGGGGGATTGTTAACCCCTTAACTTTTTCATGGATTCAAGAGTGTTCATATTATTCCTTCTTATCCATTTGTTGGGAGATTTCCACTTCCTTTGTTGAGTCTTAACACTAGTGTTCATTTCCCTAGAGGTGGTAGTGAATATGGTTGTGTTGGCTCTATAACTTAAATTCCTTCTTATGTTCCATTTTCCAGTACACCAATTTCATTGAATTCTTTTCTCATGACCAATCATCCCTATATCCTATAGTTTGGACTCTTTAATAACTATGTGCAATTGTTTTTGGACTAATGTCACTGTGGAGGGTCCATTTTTTGTGCACTCTTAGTGATTTTTTATCGTTCATGCCCATGACAGGTATAAAACTGAATTGACATATAGGATATGACAATTTTTATGTGTTCACTTTGCATTATCCCATGACTATGTCACATTAAACATAGGTACGAACCCGCTTCTTAATGCCATGAAACCATTGCACTGCTACTATAAGTGTCATTATGTAAGTGGTAAAACTTCTCCAATCATGGGTGCCCTAGTTAGATATTCTTTTTTCATTCGTTTCTTATGCCAAGTGTCCTCCTTAAGTCTGGGAGTCCCTTGTAGTATTTCCATTCCTTTAAAAAAACCTCATGGTACTTCTTACCTTTTATGCTAGCCATCTCCTATGGCGACTCCCATTTTTATCAAGTTGTAATTGCATTGCATTCATCTGCTTGTCATATTGAGCCTAGCGTTATCTCCCTGATTCGCTTTTATAAGACACATATCCTAAGCTTCTCTCAATTATAGCCAAGTAGAGCCTCTTAGTTATATTTTACAAGTTGATTATCCCATACATGGAGGACACATCCCCCCGAGTGTTCTTATCCTGCATATGCTTCCTTGCATTGAGCATAAATATGTTCCATTGCTTGGAACTAGTTTTCTTGCTCGTGACATTCGTTTCCTCATTATACTATAAGAAATTTTACTCTTTTTCAAGCTTCTTAACATGAAAAAGACAAAAAAAAACATAAAACATAAAGATATGGACATGAACTAATATTCTCTTACCTTGGCAGTTGGCATGTCACCTTCAAACAGAGAACAATCCATGAGTCTACTCATAATTGGTTGGGTTTCTAGTATGACCTTGGGAGTTGTAATAATTTTCAAATATTTCTCCACCTATCGGTTATGCTTCTAGTCACTATGGATCCTCTGTTGATGCCTCCAGTGTCACAAGTTGCACCATCTTTCACTACGAGTCTATGCTTCCTAAGTGTCTCCATATGCATTATTCTCTTATTTGAGGGAATTCTTTAACCTGAGTGAGCCATTCCTCAGCTATGTTGACTATGCATGTCGGCCTTTCTCGATACATTGGTTATTGGTTCGTGCACATTTGGTACACTATATTTATTCCAAATTATATAGCCATGTTGAGTACCTTGTTTTGGTTGATGAGGGATACCTTAATTCCCTCCTTACAACAAGTTCCATTCCATTGAGTTCAAATCATTTATTCTAGAATCAGGATCTAGATTCCATTGAGTTACTTGAGATTTGTAGTCATCAGTCAGTCACAGGTTTTCTCTCCATTGATAGATTTCGGATTACATCAATGTCCACTAATCGATGGATTTTTTCGAGTGTTAGACCTCAACACATCTATTCACACTTTATTAAATGCACTCTATAGCTTGAATCCCATTTCCATTATCGGTAAGATGTCTCAGATCTGACCACTCATGACATATGCCTATTATTCCTATTCATGGGCATTGTACTAATATGTATTCAGCCATTCTATGTATACTTCGTATCTACATTCTTATGTATAGATTTATCATTGTAACATGTTGATGAATGCTTGGTTCTTCCAAATGGTTCTTCACTACTCCACTCTAGGGAATCTTATAATGTATTTTGTCCATCATCTCTCAGGGCCTCACACATTAGGGGGTATCTATTATAGTGTTCTTTCCCATTCTTAATGGATCATGCCTTGATGGTATTTCCTTGTCCCTATGCACATTCACTATACCTCATTTACTCACCATAGCCATGATGCTCCAATTTAACCCTTTAAGAAACACTTTTGAAGATACACACAGGTCACAAGTCTACATCTCACATATAGGTAGCTTGCACCACTATTACCCATGTACATCGAGTTTATGCTAAAAAAAAAACAAAAATTTGCATTTTCCCCATCAAGTAATGAATGAATTGATCCTTGGCCTTCCATATGTCGAGAAACACTTTGATTGGACCCTTCATTCCCTATTGAGGGGTTTATATTAAGTGATTATGAAGAATTAGAGGAGGAGAATTTTGCTGAGTAAAGGTATTATAGTGTAATTTTCCCCCACTCTTATATCAAGTCCCATCTATATCCTAATTTGTTTAGGTGGGATGCTAGTACTATAGTATTTTGTTGTATCAAGACTGGTATTTTATTGTATCAAGACTGTAGACTTGTGTTGCATCAAGTCTGTACTTAGGTTGTAATAAGTCAATGATTCTCATAGATGGCACCCTATGAGATGGATCTTGAATTGTGGAGATATAATTCTTTACTTGTTAAAGTGGTGATACTATGTGATCTATTGCTAACCATGGTCATTCGAGTTGGATAAATATATTAAGTCTCCCCTACAGACTGGTCACCTCTAGAGTGAATTACTTTAGCATATGACTCTATGTTCTGGTGTAATATGATATGTTCATCACTGTGTGTGACAATTGTTTTGAATACAATATGATAATATGGATAAATAATAAATATATTTGTGGACCATGGCGTAAATGATAATTCATAAATAGATAAGCATAGATAGAGTATATTAAGTCTCCCTTGTAGACTAGTCACCTCTAGAGTGAATTACTTTAGCATATGACTCTATGTTTCGGTGTAATATGATATTCTCATCACTGTCAGTGACAATTGTTTTGAATACAATACGATAAGATGGATGAATAATAAATATATTTATGGACCATGGCGTAAATGATAATTCATAAAGAGATAAGCATAGATAGAGAAAGAATTCAAATTGCCCAAAGATAGCTAAGTAAATATTCAGTTGTAAGCTTCAACTAAATATGAATGCCTCAATAAGGGACTTAGTTAAAGATTATGTGCTTCAATTAAATAAATACTCTCTTTGTGATCCATGCAAAGTTAAAAATAGTAAATATAGTGATTTTCATGGATGACACTAAGAGTGAAGCACTTATAACACTTAAGGTGAAGCACTAATGACACTTAAGTTATCATGTTAACTAAGTGATTGAATTTTAGTTAAAGATTCAGTTCAATTCAAAGTCTGTCAACCATCAGTTAAAGTTGTTCTTGGAAGGTATGGTTCATGTCTTATGCATGGAGAAGAATCTAAGCCACTGACTTGGCATTCTTGAAGGAAATCTCGAAATTGAAGTGCATGTGTGCACTAGTGTTAGAAAAAAATTGCATGGATGAGGTTTTGACTTGTTATTAAAGTGGAATACTCTTGGCAAGTTTGTTAACTTGTTCTAAATGTTCTCTCTTATTGCACAATCTGCTAATGTGTTGTAAGCCATTCTCTGCAACTCTATCTATTATACTCAAAGAATTGTTGGGCTTTCCATCCTCTATATTTGGATGGTTTTTCCAGGGTATATATTATCTCATATGGTGGAATGACTTATGTGGTTGATTTGTCTTATGAGACTCATATGTGCAGTGATTGATTGATAAAAGTTTTAAAGTTCATATATCTCCATATTTGCTCAAAATATTAACACTTTTAAGTTGGGGGGTGGGGGGNTGAGAAGCTTAAGGTAAAATCCTCACTAGTAAAAGCAATGTAAGTATTATTGTGAATTTCTTAAGTTGATATCTTATTTTGTAAAATTAGGAGAATGAATGGATTGAGTCAAATTAACAATAGGGGAATGAATTGTAATGTCCCCAAAATTCCAAAAATAAAATAAAAACTATAGGCTACTTAAATGATAACTTTCAAGGATATTGTTTTATCTTTTGCAGAATATATATGTCATTGTTTACTAAATCTAAGTATCATAAAATGTATTTTCCTTTTTATGTATTTTACTATATAATGAATATCTATTGATGTGGTGTGGTTATGTTACTTGGATTTGTTTATATGATTACTCTACTTGTCTTTACCAATAACATACATTTGTATATGCTGGTTCATTTACGTTTTACTTCCTATTTATATGCCTTGTTTTTCGTTTATGGTTTTATTTATTAAAGGATCTGAATTGCCTTTAAATGTCAAGGGGTGGAGTGGCGGGATTTTATCCCTTGGGGGACAAATCAGAGAGGTAAACAGGTTCCTTTTGATTTTAGGGGGCTTACTTAGGTCATTGTGAACTAATGTTGAGTTCCACTTTTGTGCAAGTTACATTGTAGGAGAATTCTATCTACGACCGTTGAAAGTAATAACATCCTACAACATGATAACTAAGCTACACTATCATATTCAAATTTGGATATAAGAGGACTAAAGTCCTGGCCTAGTTGTGCCTGCATTATACATTTATGTAGAGTTGAAAGTGCATAGTTTAAATATTTATGGTCGTCATTATGTTTTAAGGTTTTGAAACCTTATCCACCAAGATTGCTTATATTGATTAATTTGTAAACATTATGGTGAAATGCCTAGGGTTTAAGGCATGATCCATTTATCATGGAAAAACCTTCTAAAAGTTTCTTAAGAAGCTATGGGGTAAACCAAAGAGATTTATGGCATATTTCATATGCCATAAAACTTTGGAATAACGTTCAAATGGACGGTTTTTTTATGGGTTTAATGGTAGGGTGGTGGACTATGCGAAATCATAGTGAGCTTGACTATCGAACTGGGGTTTGGATTTTGTGGGTAGTGGATGACAAGGTGGCACTTTAATTTCTCTTGGGAAAACATGGGAAAAGAGCGTCATACGTTTGGTATCGTCATTGTTCAATTCATTTGGTTCTCCCTTTGGTTGTCTGTGTGGTTTTGAGCTCTCAATAGCTATGTTGCATGGTTCAACAGTCTTCCCTTTCACCTGGAAGGTATGCTCTTGACGTGGTTGGTAACACTATACTATTTGTTTTCTTCCATTGAGGCTTGGAATAATTCTCATGCTTCCTATTTGTTTGGTTTGTAGGTGACATGGGTGGCGTAAACATAGCTTGATGGCCTATACCGGTGGCTTGTTCAACCTTTAAGTGGTAAGCCTTGTCGAAAGGAAAAGGCCCTTACTCTTATGTGTTTAGTTTGATAGGGACTTGAGCTCTGGTTTGGGAGAATCATCGCTATGTAGTTTTCCTTTGTTGGGTTGATAGCTTGGGCTCTTTTGATAGGTTGGGTATTCAAGAGATGCAACTATTTTTAACCATTTCTATGTAAATTTGGATGTAAATATTTTTGGGAAAGTATTTGACTATCTAAAGAAGGACTCATCTCTTTGTATAACTTTTGTTGTGGTTCAAAGATTGTAAAGTATGGGTTTAACATTTTAGTGGAATATCTCTAATTTTGACTTTAGTTAATGCAAACGCTTTGGATTTACAATGCCATTTCCTAAAATGGCATTATTTGTTGATGTATGGATTATTTAATTATTGTGGCTAGGGTTTCATTTGACGACCAAGAGCCTAGCTCAAGCCTTCTATGAGTATGATGTCTATGAATATGAAAGTTAATATAGGTATGTAGATGTAATGCATAGAGCGCGGCTCAAATTGATAAGACTATTGGTTTATATTTTAAGTATAGGTGGGAAGTTTAAAAGGGGAAACCCTACTGTGCCAGTCATAGTGTTTAAGTTTTGTGATTGACAAAGTGCATGCAGGATTCGATCCTGGGTTGTCTTAACGCTTGGCCTTGTGTTTAACTCAGCGTTTATTTTTTTACTTTGGCAACGATGACTACAGGATTTGATCCTAGGTTTTTAAATGAAATAGATTTGTGGTTAGCATTTTATGCCTGCAAGATTCGATCCTAATTTCTTTTCATGAATATATTGGTAGTATTCGTTGGGAATTCCACAGGATATGATCTTGGGTGCGACTCTGCTGGTTAATCAATTGGTTTATAGAATATGTGAGTTTGGTTCTTAGTTTTTTTTCAGTAGTTTGTAATATGAAAATTTCCTACGGCCAATCCTTAATAGGTTTCAATGGTTGGGCTTTGTGTAAAATATTTTTTAATGGAATTTATATGTGGTTTATCCTGCATCCAATCCCGTAGAGGATTCGATGGATGGGATAGGTTTATTATGACTTATAATCATTTATGGTTTAGCATTGATTTAATATTTATTTTGCAGACTGTGAATAGTGTCTTATGAAATGTTGTCTATATTTGATTTTAAATATGTAAACAATAATAGCATGCTCATTGGCAACATGAAATCTTCCATCGTTGTGGTTTTATGTTTGAGAGTTAGTTTTGAAAAGGTTTGTAGGAGATATGAGCTATGTGTTAGTTGCTTAATTTTAGCTTTGTGGATTATTTATTTATTTAACATGTTTTGTATCTAGTTTAAATACTAATAAGGTTTAGTTGTCTATCTTTTAAAGAAAAACTATTTAAATTTTGCTTCTAAGTTTGAGCAACATACATGAAACTAATTATCTCAATAAATCTAGAGTTTAAGACTAATATGAACTCTATTAGAAAATTCACAAATACAGAGAATCCTAAATTTAATATATAAATAAATATAAAATGAATAATACTCAAGGAATGTGGACTATATTTTTCCTAGGTTTTAGATGCAACATAGTTCATACTTTTGAGGTTTTGTATACAAAAAGAAAAACTATCTAAGAAAACATCTAATATACAAATTTTCATTCCAAACTATAAACCCTTTATTTAATAAGAAAACTCTATGAACTGTAAGAAAGATAAAAACCTCATACCTGCAATTTGAGGCTTTTTTAATGGCTGGAAACCCTACACACTTAATAGTATTAACAAGAACATGAAAAATTCTAACCGCGGATATGTTAACCGCATAACTTGGAAACTACCACATCCCCCCCAACCATGACCCGAAACCGTTCTTGGTTTCAATCTGGATCCCCTCGAGATAGTTCCAACATGCAAGTAGCCTAGAGCTCTTAAAGGTAAGGCTTCGCCTATCTAGAATAATAGGTTTTGTACCATATTGTTTTTCCTTTCTGGAAAAATGCTCTCCAAGAACTCTTATGATAATAATGAACAAATATAATAGATGGAAAATCAAGAGATCCCAAAGCCTCTCTTTGGCTTGGGTTTTTATAGACAATCTTTAGGAAAATGGATAGTTAAATAAAGAATAATTTGCTTTCTTGAAATAATATTTTATTTAATTGATGTGAAATTAATATTTATTTATTTTAACTTAGGAACTCTTTGACTAGTTCCTATTTTTACTCTTTTAGGTATTTAAATATTTAATTTAATTATTTAATAAATAATAATACATAGATCCTTCCATTATTATTTATAGTTACTATTATTAATACATGGTATTACTCTTTTATCTATATATATAAACTATACACACACACACACACACATATTATTGTTAACATTTTTACTTTGGGTATCATATAGCATGATCCCAAATCACATGAGACTTTTCTTTTATCTTATAGTCACTTCTTTAATTAATGCCTTTAGGTAAGCGTTAGGTCAACTAGGTTATGGAGCTCTAAACATCCTTTCATGATGGATTACCTCGTATAATGTGGTAGTTCTTCAATTCTTGATGAGAAACAAAATTTCAAATTTTCATTTAATCAACTTAAAAATAAGTAAGATGAGGTCGGTGTTTTATGATATTCGTTTTCACTCAACAAATTAATTTTTCAATAACTCCTAGCATTTATTTAGAGCCCATACTCAATGATAATAAATAGAGAGTTAAAACTTAGTGCAATTCTAGAGATCCTCACTCAACACTAATGCTAGGATGTATTTGTAGGATACACCTAGGAATACAATGGCCAAGGATCCGATTTTCCAAATATTATGCTCAAAATGAACTCGGAATTCTCCTGAAGTTATGCCCAACACTTCCAATTATTATATTTTGATGTGCTTTAGAGCTTCATGCTCAACACATACATTTAGATACTCATGTGCTCCTGTAATATCTCGAATTTTGGACCTGCTATTTATAGGCATGAGCCTATTGATCATGATGATTATATTGATGTTTTATTTTTATGTTGGGTCAAAGAACCCACTGCATATGAACATGATGACTTGATTTGTATATTGGGTGTAATCCACTTGTTGATGATATCTATGTATATATATGTTGGTTGTGTTAGGCGTGGACCCTAAAGCACATGCCAGGATGAAATGTTTTGTGTTGGGCATGGACCCTGAATCACATGATCGATGAGATGTTTTTTGTTGAGCGAGAGGCTCTGGAGCACATGAGTACCTACAATTGTGTTGAGCATAAACCACTGGAACACATGAAAATATAATTGGAAATGTTGGGCATAATATCTGGAGCATTCCATGTTGATGTTGAGCATAAGCTCTGGAGCATCAGATCCTTGGCCATTGTATCCCTAGGTGTATCGTATAAGTACATCCTAGCATTTAGTGTTGAGAGAGAGCTCTAGAATTGCACTATGTTTGTAACTCCCTATTATAAGAGTTGAGTATGGGCTCTGGTAAGTGCTAGGGGTTGCTGAAAAGATTAAAATCACCTCCGTGTGAAAACAACTCGAGAATAATATTGATCTCATCATACTTATTTGTAAGTGATTAAATGAAATTTTGAATTTCTATATTCTCATCAAGTACTGAAGAACTACTACGTTATACAAGGGAAATCCAACATGCAAGGATGTTTAGAGTTTCCTAGCCTAGTAGACCTAAGCCATCTATCTACTTGACCTTCATAAAGAAGTGTCGTTATGTCTAGGGATCATGATACATGTTTCCTGAAGAAAAATGCTAACAAGTATTTTAATAATATGTATTTTATACATAGTATGTATAAAGAATTAATTATGATTAATTATATAATCAAATAAAGAAAGAAGAGAAGCTCCACCAATTATTATTTATTATTAAAGGATTAATAAATAGTGAAATATCTATGAAAGATTTACTAGGAACTAGTTTAAAGTGCCTAGGTTAAGAATTGAAAATTACCCTAGTAAATTAAAAAGGTTTAAATCAAGAAATCAAGGATTTATCGATTTAACTGCCCCTTTGACTGAAAAGTCTGTCTATAAAGACTCAAGAAAAGCAAAGGCTTGGGGTTTTGATTTTTATCTAGGAGAATTATTATTTCTTCCTATTTTTTCTCCGAAGTGTTTTCTTGGAGAAATTTTCCTGTAAGGAAAAGAGGATTGATTCAGAACTGATTACCAGTTAGGAAACCCTACCTTAGGAGCTCTAAGCTAATTGCATGTTGGAATCGAGCTAGGGGGGATCTGTATTTAAACCAGGAATGGTTTCAGGTCATTTTTGGGTGGAACGTGGTAGTTCCCAAGTGATTTGGTCATCAAACAGAGGTCAGATCTACATTGAATTGTTAACGCTGGTTACTTAAGTGCACAGGTGCAGCCATTGACAAAGCTTAAAATTCTGGTATGAAACCCTTGAAGGCCTATTCTATTTATTTCCTAAAGATTCATTATTGTTTATGTTAAGTAATGGATTCAATGTAATTTCTAACCCTAATGGTTAAGTTTTATGGTTAACATACAACTAGGGTTTGTATTTGTAATTTACTAATCATGGGCTAGAGAATTTTTATTATATGTTGTTTATGTTTAGGGTTTGTATCTTTCATAAATGTTCCTATATTAACTAGGTTTTGATATTAATACTATGTTTATACAATGTTCTCTATTTTTAATACCGTGCTCACATATTCCATTGTTAGATTTTTATCATTTAAGCTAGCATTAAATTAGGATCTTATATGAGAGAATAACAAGCACAATAGTCAAACACATAAGATAATGAGCACAAAGATTTTCCTCGGGGAATCCATAAAGGAGAAAACCTTGCAACTTTCTCAGAGATAGAATCAACACCAAAAGAAAATCCCAAGAAATAGTAAGATGATCTCCCGACAGCAGTAGTCTCTCTCTCTCTTGTCCCAACAACTTCTTGTCTCTCAGTTATGCACTACAACTGAGTGTGAATGAGTGTGTGATAAATAGAAAGGCTCACTATTTATTTATACTAATTCCCGACTTGACAATAAATAACTAGGGCTGAATTCTCTAGGAGAATCTAATAACCCTAGAGCCCCACAACTGCAGGGACTTTAACCCTTGAACAATAGGAGGGTTACCCACAATGACTTGACATGACTTGTTTACATTATAGAAACTCATGATGGGAACATCGGGACATGACATGACTCAATTACATTACAGATACTTCCTAGAATAAACATCAGGGTGCAATACATGAAATATACAAGTGAATACATTTCAATGTTACAAATACATCAACACTCCCTCTTAACTAGGAAGGTATTCTCTCGACACAATTTTTCAGCACTGGACTTCTTCTCTGTATCAACTGGATCATCTAGTCATATTCATCTTCAATTCATCTTCATCTTCAAGTCATATTCATATTCAAGTTGTCTTCATATGCAGTTGAAGATGAATATGACTTGAAGATGAAGATGACTTAGACAAATTGAAGATGAAGACGATCATCACATGATCTGGATCATCACTGCAGGATCATCATCACTATATCATCATTAATTCTAGAACATCACTTGATTTGGATCATCATCAAGTATGGATCATCACTTGATATAGATCATCATCAAGTATAGATCATGATCATTGGTGCTATCTCAAAATGATGATATCTCTTGATTCTTCTCGTCACAGGAAGTCCTACAGATCCAACCATTTTTCATGCTAGTTGTATGCCTAGACTCCATGTAGGTCTTCTTCAATGCTTATATCTGAACCTAAGTCAGATTGTCCCACCCATAATTTATATATTACCTCATCTTGTCAGAAAGGCACGCCCATCACTCACATCTGACCTCATCTTGTCACAAAGGCCTAGCACTCGCACATGACCATGTGTAAACAAATCGCACCAGAATGGCTCAGCACTTATATCTGACCATGTGTGAACACACAGCATCAAAATTGCTCTGCACTTACATCCGACCATGTGCGAACACACTGCATCAGAAGGGATTTTCACTTACATCCGATAATGTCTGAACACACAGCATCGGAAGGGCTCTGTACATACATATTACCATGTGCAAACACATCGTGCCAGAATGGCTCTTAGTCCTAGACTGAGGATTCCTGGTAACTGACTAGGTTCCTCCATTCTCCCAGAGAATTGAATCTCAGCACCAAGGTGCCTCCATTCTGAGAATGGCATTCAACACTTATATCTGATAATGTAGGAACCAATCTATTGCAGCTGCAACTATTTCCCAAATTTTAAAAAGAAAAATTTGGACCCTTCTTTTAATTTTGTCTTTCCTAGATTTGTTTTGGATTGCTAAACTTTGTTGTTCCTCTGCTACAAATTTGGATCTTTTGAGGTTGAATTGAGATAAATTGTTTACCACTTTCGAAAGTTGATTTATTATCTTCTATCGAGCTGATGCTTTTGACTATGAAGTTGAAATTGATGGCCTTTGTATTTAAAAATGATTTCCTTTATTGCTGTCGAAATTTGATTTATCTCTGAATCAAGGTGGTAGTTCTCTATGTAGCCATTGTTGTGGAGGGTAAGTAATGAAATTCCCGATGGAAAGTTCCTATTTTTACCGATGCACTTTTATTTCATTTGTTTGTTTGAACTGTCGGCATTTTTATTTTATCACGGTCGGAGCATTAGTCTTTTATATCACCACCATTTCGGAGGACAGATAGAGAATGGGTCGATGGGTAGTTTTTTCTTTCGTCGATTACGTGGTTTTATCGGTTCAAACTTTTTTTCTCTACGATGATTTTTGTTTTCGCTATCGAAATGTTTTTGGCAATTAGTCGGAGTTCTAGTCTCGAGCGACACTATCGTTTTAGAGGATTTGTTGTTTATCTCACCGATACTATGGAGATGCTTAGTTTTAACATTGTCGATCAGTAGTCCTCTGAGCCTCTGATCATTAATGCTTTTTTTTTATTGTGGAAATCGCTGTCTATCCACTTTTCGACATTGTGGCTTTCTAGTAAATTGTCTCACCGATGATTGGTGCTTTCGATCTCTGATGCATGGACATCAGCTTTAGTGCTTTATTCTGTCGATGTTTATTTTTCCCCATAACCCTTAGTCTATATGGTTTCCATTGTTGCGCTGGCTTAGTGGACTAACCATCCAACTTTTAGTTTTTCCATTCACCAATGAGGAGTTTTTCAGCCCTTTGCTTAGTATTTTTCCCGTCGGTGAGGGTTTTTCCTGCCATTTTTTGTGATCCTTTACCCTATTCCATGGGCGATGGAGGTTTCTGATTTTTTATCAAGTTAAGGAGTTCACAACGAGAATGCAGTACAGGGAATCACATTTGATGATTAGTTTTATTGATAGTGTGGTTTACTTTTTATTGAAAAGTTAGATGATCTTGAATGTAGTCCGGATTAATGATGAATTTTTCATTTTAACTGCAGATGGATTTAGAAGATTTTTCAGACCCGGTTTGATGATTGCTGCTGCAAAGAAGACATATCTAGAGGACACAACAGAAGGGAGTTGGATGAAGAAAGAAAAAGTAAGAAGTAGAGATGTAACTCAAGAAAAGAGGAGTGTGAAGGTATTGAGATCAATAGGATCTCAAAAATACCAATGGATTACTGAGCAGAATCAATAGCAGTAGAGGCCTAGGCTTGGGAAAAGTTCATCGGTGACCAAGCTATTCCCTCTTTATAAAAGTGCTATTAAATTTTAGTTTAATGTAATGTATTGTACAACACTCACTAAAAGACAAAATTGTGGATTTAAATGGTTGGGGGAGCACAAAGGTCACTGGAGGTAAGCCCAAACTTTTTGTTGTTATGTGTAAATATGGGAGAATTATATGAAGAATGGACTTTTTCCTAGATATATTTGTGAGAGTATGTTGTAAGAAGAACTATTTCCTTTTGCAATAAAGAATTACAAGTTTCCTGTTGGAGAAAGCTTGGTGGAATTTTTAAAATGTTGTGCTATGGATTTGTTGAATGTGAACTATTTCATTTTCAGTTGTTGTCCATTAACTGTGAGATCGTTCTAACTCTTTGAACCTATGTTCTTGTTATGAATGCGCTCTAGTTTATTCTATGAAATTTCCACTATGGGCAATGAAGGATTTTGACAAACAATAAGCTATCTTGTTGTTCATATATCTATTAATGTTCATGTGTTTTGAAATAATTAACAACTATCTATGATTTTTCTCAATGCATGCGCTGAAATACATTACTCATTGATAAAAGATAATCTCACTCCCTAGGTATAGGTTAGACAGTTAGTTTTAGTTTCTTGCTGTGTGTGATTTAGATACGAGAGAGTTAGGATGAGAGGTAAGAACCTGCGCATCACATTGTGACTGCTCCTCATATTCTCTATCAATCTGCATTTTTAGATAGGAACTTACATATCATACTTAAATACAAAAAATAAAATATACAAGGTGGACCAGGCCGTAACCGGTAAAACCTTTTATTTTGTTACTTGACCTACAGTAGCCTAACCGTAAACCAAACAAATTCCCCATACCAAATAGTAACTGGCTAGTTGGGAACGTTTACTGGGGAGAATCCCTAACTGTTGTTACCTATGATTTTTGAGGCCTCAACAGGTTTTGGTGCTAGAAAGAGGGTAGCTAGTGCATGGCTGGCCGAGGGAGCCCATTTCCTTGAAATTATTCCATCTGTGACAGTTCTAAAAGCAATTTGGTTCCCAATCCAATTCCTGAAGAGAAGGGTAAAGAGTTTTTGTATCCTGTCGATAACGAAGTAGTTGATGATTTGAGAAGAATTACTAGGGCTTATGCAAAGAAGATCAGAGGATTACCGATTATCCCTAACTTACCCATAAGAGAATATTGGAAGAAAGACCACCCTATATTGGAATACACAGTGTTGGTTGGAGATTTTGAAGAACTGGTAGAAACAACCTTACAGGAAGTTGTTCAACCTTTGAATCAATTGGACCCAGATACACCTTACTGTTCACCTGTTCATACTCCTGTTCATTCACCACCTCATTCTCCACCTAGAATCATGGATAATGTCAACACGAATCAGACACCCCACCCACCAAATCCACCACTTGCTTGGAGGGATAGGTCACCATTAAACCTAACACCTCCTTTACATGACTTACCTCAGGATTTTGGGAAAATGTTTCCTAAGTTTGACCCAAGTGAAAAGATTTTGGTAGATGATCATTTGCAAAGCTTTTACTTAGCTATAGAATGACTATGGGTTAGAGAACATGAAGATGTAGTCTATAGATTGTTTCCACATACCCTAAAAGGAGCAGTAGCCTCATGGTATTTTGTTCTTCCTGCAAACTCAATCATAGACTGGGACATATTTGAAAGAATATTTAGAAGTAAATATGAAATCCAAAAAACTCATGTAGCATTAATGAAAGGGTTATGCGCTTTAAAGAAATAAATAAAAGAAAAAGTTCATAGTTTCACTTAAAGGTTTGCTTCTTATCTAAAGAATTTTTCTACAACTGATAAACCATCTGATAAAGTTTTGATTGAATACTACACTTCAGCTCTAGGGCCTGACTTAGCTATGTTTTCCAAGATGATAGTCAAACCTACATTGTTAGAAACTTATGAAGAATCCGAGAGAGTAGAAGCTAAGAAAGAGAGCATAGAAGATTATCCTAAGCAGTCAGGAGAAAATGTTTTTTGCAAGAACGCGTTGTTACTGACTAAGCCTAAATATGAGCAATCACATGACTTTGAATTGATGGTGAAGATGATGCAGAAGCTATCCAACAAAATAATAGATTTGGAAAATGAAAAAGAATCTTAGAAATCTTATAAGCCTTACTATAAAAGGAGAGAAGACAACAATCAATCTAAACCTCCTCCATACAGTCCTGCATTAATGAATTTAGCTGAGGTAGGTATGAATAATTTTTTGCACCTTTCATCAGCAGCCTCATTCTGAAAAAAAATTGTCCTTAATGGATCAATTCGATGACATTGGTAATGAATCAGTTATTGGACTCTAAACTAAAAGAAGCTGATGATGAGGAAGAAAAGGGTAATAAATACATAGAAAAAAAAGAGGATGATGTTATGGTTTTATGGGATTGTGTATCACTTTTTGATACAGAAGCTGAAGGTTCACTGAAACAGGAAGAAACATCGGAAACAAATGTGACAACAAGAAGTCAAGGTTTGGTAAATAAAGACAATTCAATACTTCCAAAGATTAAGAAATTTCAAGAGAATATGAGGAAAATACAGAAGAACAACTAAGATGATAAAATACTTGAACTTACCATTAGAAATAAAGATCCGAAACAAGTCAACATGCATGTTAGTCCTATTGAAGACAAAGTTGATAATGTCAAGGAAAATATCAAAGCACCTGAGATGGGGTACGATATTGTGGAGGACATTAAAAGGGCTAAGGAAAATATTTCATTATTTGAAAGGTGTAATGTACCTCAACAGAAAGATTTTTTTTTAAAATCACTTGAAGTACCGAAGGAGGAGATTCCCACTAACAACCAACCTGTAGAAGAAATTGTTGAAGCAAGTGTGGGAGGTAAGGCTAGGTTTATAACCCCGCCATTCCCCCTGACTTTTGAGATTTTAAACTGTAATGTGCACAATTGTTTAGTATACTCAGGGTCAGTAGTCAATATTATGCCACTGTCAGTCTGCAAAAGGATCAATGAACAACCTAAACAAACTACCTGGCAGGTTACTCAGCTAGATAGGACCAATGTGAAAGTAGTCGGGGAAATGGAAGATGTTCTGATTTGCTTATCTGCCAATGAAAATATATGTCACTACATTGATATTGTAGTACCAGACATACCTGATGTTTATGGTTTTGTTTTGAACCAAGACTGGTCAGCAAGGCTAAATGGGTATTTTGCATCAGATTCGTCACATATGTGGTTGCCTCATAAGGGAAGTCCCAATCAAATAAAAATATTAAGAGAGCCCCACATGAAGCATAATGTTACTCAATTGAAAGAAACAAAATGAACCAGTGAATTCTGTGTTGGGAAATTGTCTAATTAAACTAGAATCGGGAAACTACCAAGCAAAAGAAGCTAGCAGTACATCAGACACCCAACCCGATCTCCTTCGATTTTCATGGGATGATGAGATTGATTATAAAAGAGTAGACTTAGTTTTAGATGTAGTTTTTTATTCAAGTACAGTAGGATTAGATAATGGGTAGGCCTTTTTAGTCAATCCTAGCCCCTGAACTTACAAGTTGCTAGATTTACAAGGGGGGCAGAGAACTGACTAGTTAGTGGTTTAGTTCTCAAATTTTTTTTCTTGATTATCTTGTACATAAATAAACTAATTTGGTTGATTATTTTTTATTTATTTTATTTTTGTTTTTAGTTAGATTTTGATTGATTTAAACAAAAGAAGCAAACTTTTGGTTGCATGGAGAGCATCAGAATTCTAGATTAACTAAAATCCTTGATTATAAGACTATGTACTATTGTTTTATTTAAAAGAATTTCTTCTAGTTTAGCAGTTTTCCTAAATGACTATGAACACATTGAAGTCCTACTTAATCCTTGTAAAATAACTCAAGATCGAAAGGTCTAGAATACTATTTCGGGGCTCCACCCATCTCACATTTAAAATGTCTTAGGGGGTGACAGCAAAAAATCCATGGAAATGTTAGGATATTTAGACACTTAGGAGTTAGTTAAGATCAACTTGTGTAATATATCCGTTAGGTAAAAGTGTGTTTATTTAGTATGAATTAGTATGCATTTGTAAATATTCTAATCTGACGATCACGATATGTTCTAGACATAGAGTGATCCGACGTTTCAACTTCTCTTAGATCATACCTACCATTGATTCGTGGCTTAACACCCGATTGGTCTATGATATCTATTTAAAGAGAATAGAGGTTCCTTGGCTAGTTGATCGATTATGAGAAGCTCATGTAACTTTCTTTCTTTTGCATAATAAATTGCTCCAAGTAGCTATTTTGCTGGGGCCATGGACTGTTTCCCTCTCGAGGGTTTTAACCACGTGACAAACATTGGTGTATTGATCTGTGATATGTTTGTGTGACGCAGCTATTCTTGGTGTTTGGTCCTTTAGGAGTACCCTGTGTACTCTAACACTATCCCAAGTTGTTCTTAAGGGGGGATGTTAGGATATTTAGACACTTAGGAGTTAGTTAAGATCAACTTGTGTAATATATCCATTAGGTAAAAGTGTGTTTCTTTAGTATGCATTAGTATGCATTTGTAAATATTCTAATCCGACGGTCACGATATGTTCTAGACATAGAGTGATCCGACGGTTCAACTTCTCTTAGATCATACCTACCATTGATCCGTGGCTTAATACCCGATTGGTCTATGATCTCTATTTAAAGAGCATAGAGGGCCCTTGGCTAGTTGATCGATTATGAGAAGCTCATGTAACTTTCTTTCTTCTGCATAATAAATTGCTCCAAGTAGCTATTTGGCTGGGGCCATGGACTGTTTCCCTCTCGATGGTTTTAACCACGTGACAAACATTGGTGTATTGATCTGTGATCTATTTGTGTGAAGCAGCTATTCTTGGTGTTCGGTCCTTTAGGAGTACCCTGTGTACCCTAACAGGAAAAGAAGAAGGGTAAACATTACATTATATATAAATGATCCCATGCCAAGAATTGAAATCCAAAAGGAAAATAAGAGTCAAATATATCCTAAGAAGGCAATATGTATCAAAACAAAGTACTAAACCATATGAGTACAAAATTGCCAAATTTCTTCTCCATTAGTGAGATGAAAATTAAATACATCTCTCACACAAAAGGGCACTATGGATAGAGGAGCCTAAATAAAAAATTCAAAAAGAAAGGCATGCAGGAGGACTCAAAAGAAAGGACAAAAGTCCAAAAGCACAAAGGTGTAAAATGGCATGGGAATGAGGAACAAATGAATATTTATGTTTACCAAATGTTACAATCTTGTGGTGTCCAAGCTAGAAGCTACCCAAAGACAGAGGGAAAAGATGAAACTCATATTTTTGGCCTCAAAAGATTTATCTTGACTTTGAAATCTTGGTTTCCATTTTCCTAAATTGGACTATCATCAATGATTAAAAGTACATGCATTTTCCATTTGGGAAATCTAGACATCTAGAAGATTTTAACATGTTGGTTTTATTGTCAAACAGTCTGTTACTTAAGGAAGAAATTGTCTAGAGATCTGGGTTCACCAGTTAGTCGCCAATTTTTGTAGTTGTAACTATTTCCCAATTTTTTTTAAATTTTTTTTGGAGCCTCCTTTTAATTTTGTCTTTATTGGATTTGTTTTGGATTGTTGAACTCTGTTGTTCCTCTGCTACAAATTTGGATTTTTTGAGGTTGAATTGAGGTAAATTGTTAACCACTTTCGGAAGTTGATTGATTATCTTCTGTCCAGCTGATGCTTTTAACTATGAAGTTGAAATTTATGGCCTTTCTCAGCCACACTGCCTCGCAACTAGCTCAACAAGCTGTGACGTACTCTGCTTCAGTTGTACTCAGTGCCATATAGGACTGCTTCCTACTAAACCAAGAGATCACACCTGATCCCATAATGAAGCAACATTCTGAAGTGCACTTCCTATCGATGTCATTTCCTTCCCAAACTAAATCAACATAACCCTCCAGGTTCATCTTCTGATTCACCTTGTACTTGAGTCCATAATCAACTATACCTTTTAGGTACCTCAGAATATGGTTTGCAGCAATCAAGTGAACATGTCTTGGATCTGTCAAGAAATAGCTCAAGGTGTTCATAGCAAAGGAAATAACTGGTCCCGTATTTGTCATGTACATCAAGGACCCAATCATCTGACAATAAATCATAGTGTCAACCGCTTCTGATGAAGCATCACTCAATAGCTTCAGTTTTGATGCCATAGGTGTGGTCATGGCCTTTCAATCCATCATCCTGAACCTCTTCAGAATATCTATTACATACTTCCCTTGTCCAAAGAATATTCTGTCCGCATTCTGCCACACCTCCATGCCTAGAAAATAGTGCAGCATACCCAAGTATTTCATTTCAAACTCGGCAACAAGCTTCCTCTTACTATCAGTAATCAACCCATCCATAGATTTTACAAATAGACCATCTACATATAGTAGGAGTATCACTGGGTTTCCTTCTTCAACCTTGTAGTAAAGGTTGGAATTTGCTTTACTTTTGGTAAAGCCCAAATTGGATAGAAAGCCATCAATTATGCTGTACCATGTCCTGGGTGCCTATTTCAAATCGTACAGGGATTTCTTCAATCTACACACATGAGACTCCTTGTCATGTGTCTCAAAACCGAGTGGCTGCTCCACATATACTTTCTCTTCCACTACACCATTCAAGAAGGTAGTCTTGACATCCATCTGGTGTATCTTCCACTTCATTACTGCAGCTAGAGCAAGTACTAATATGATGGAAGTGTATCTGGCTATAGGTGCAAAAGTTTCTTTATAGTCTATTCCTTCTTTCTGGGAGAATCCATGAGCCACAAATCTTGGTTTATGTTTCTCTATGCTTCCATCTACAGCATGCTTGATCTTGTAGATCCATTTGGAAGTTACAATAAAATTCCCTTGTGGTCTTAGGACAACATCCCAAACATCCTTCTTTATGATCGATTGATACTCTTCGATCATAACATCCTTCCATTATTTTCTTTCTACTTCTTCTTCATAGTTGGAAGGTTCTTTATCAATAATGTCACATAGCAGGGCTACATAACTAGAGCAAGACCCAGTTCTCTTCCTTCCTCTGTGTGTTTTCTCTGAAGCTCCATATATTTCTGCACCTTGGATAATTTCATGTACCCAAGCAGGTTTTCTCTTATGAGGATTCTTCTCCTGAGGTGGATCCACAGGTTTTTGAGTTTCTTCTAATTCTCGATCCTCTTCTTGAATTTATTCGGTCATGGTTTTACCATGAATTCTCGGTGCTTCTGTTTCTTCAGGTTCTTCAGCCGGTCTCTTCCTGGATTTGATGTAGGCTGAATCTTCATCAAATGTTACATCTCTACTGATGTCAATATTATTTAACCCTAGGAAGTATATTCTGTAAGCCTTCAATCTTTCAAAGTATCCCACAAATATACCCTTCTTTCCTGAAGGATCTAACTTCGTCCTCTTTTCTTTTGGAATGTGTATGTATATAGGATAGCCGAATATTCTAAGATGGCTGAATTCTGGTTTCTTTCTAGAGAATACTTCTTTAGGTGTTTTTTTCTTGAGTACTCTGTGTGGAGTACAGTTTTATACATATACCATTGTTCTAGAAGCTTCTTCCCATAGATGCATGGGAAGATCTTGATCATGAAGCATGGCCCTCATTGCTTCCAAGATCATTCTATTCTTTCATTCTATAATCCCATTATGTTGTGGATTATATGGAGTGGATAACTCCCTCTTAATCCCTGAGTCTTTGCATAGCTATTTGAATTCATTTGATGTGAATTCTCCACCATTATCTAATCGAAAGGTCTTGATCTTCTTTTCTGTGTGGTTCTCGATCAAGGGTTTTAATTCCTTCAACTTGTTTAATACTTTATATTTGTTTTCCATAAAGTATATCCATGTCTTCCTAAAAAAATCATCAATAAAAGAAACATAGTATACATACCCGCTTAATGAGCTGGATGACATTGGACCGCATACATCGGAGTGGATGATTTCCAAGATTCATTTTTCCTTGCTCTTGCTACATGGGAATGTCTTATTTGTGTTCTACCCTTTCACACATGCTTTGCATATACCTTCATGTTTTGTCTGCATCTCTAGGAGACCTTCAACAGCTCTTCTCGCAAGTGGTAGTGCTTTATAATGCACATCTGCAAGTATTCTATTCCAAAGCTCATTTGGTTCTACCGAGTCATGAATGAAAGCTTGTTTTGGTTGGCCCTTCAATTTGTATAGCCCTCCTTCTTGTTCGCCAATCACTACTGCATCATCAATAGACTTTCCCTTTGGCCACATGAGAACTTGGCCATCTACAAATACAACCCTCATTCCTTTTGCATCCAATGTAGATATGGAGAGGAGGTTCTTCTTTAGTCCAGGTATATACAATACATATTTCATATTTATAGACTTTCCAGAGTCTACATTATATAAGGATTCACCACTTCCTTTTATTTGATACTGGTAGTCATCTCCAAGTTTCACCTTGCGAGGTGATTCATGTTCAGATAGTTTCATAAAGGACTCCTTGAATCCTGTCATATGTTTGGAAGCACCACTGTCTATAATCCAATCATTGCTACCATGTGTGATAGTTCCCGTGAGAGAAGATATCAAAACATATTCTTCATCACTTGAAGAGTCATCACTGTCATGTCTAACTCTCTTTGTGGAAGGTTCATCATCCTCTGCACCATGAGCATGATGTCTTCTCTTGTTTCCATTCTTCTTGTGATAGCTACTTTTGTTTCTAGGACAAACTCTTGCAAAGTGTCCTCTTTCATCACATGTATAGAAAATGTACTTAGACATATCTCTAGGTTTTCTATTTAGTTACTCTTCTGGTGAGAGTGCTTACCTCTGTGGTGGATAGTTTTGGTTTTCTTAGATTGTACTATGAGAGCTTGATATTCACTTCCCATATTTTCTTATCGAGCTGCTATCTAATCTTCTTCTTCCCATTGTCTATTGAACATGACTAGCTTCTTTCTAGCACAGATCCCTTGAATGAAAGAATCCCATGTCCTAGGGAGACCATTCAAGGTGGTCATTACAATATTTCCATTATCCACTTCTTCATACACTACTTCAAGTTTTTCTTTGATTTGGGAGACCCTTGTGAAGTATGACTGAATGGTCTACGCATTCTGGATCTTCACATTCTTCAATTGGTTCCTCAAGGTCATCTTCCGGTTTAAGTTCTTTCCTTTGAAAAGTTTGGTCAGGGCATAAAACATAGCTTTAGGTGTCTTTAGGGAGGATGCATGTGGTATGAGGTGATCATTGATTGAATCAGCAATAATCCTCTTATCCATGACCAATCTATTCTTGTGTAAGGCCTTAGCATCATCTCCCTCTAGAACTAGAACCTCTTCATTGATGTAAGAGTCCAACTCATTTTCTTCTAGGACTAGGGAGATCCTATACTTCCAGGCTCAGAAGTTATCAACTCCCTCAAGCTTTTCATCAATCTTGGTATGATGAGACATATTAACTAAGAACCTCAAATGGAAATACAAAATATTTAGATCTTACCAGGTTAATATGTCGGATCTAGATCTGGAGCTGAATTTCTATAGAGCTAGTTCTGGAGAATATTAGAGTTGACTTTCTCAGAGTTCTGTCCAACCAAAATCTTTAATCTTTATATCTAAACTTTGATTTTTAGGAGGATATAAATCTAGGCCCAGGCTCACTCAAAAATTCCACTGCTATGGAAAGCCCTAATTTTCGACAATAATGTCGGGTCAAAAACTGAAAATGCTTAGAATCAGATTCTACTTTGACAGAAAGATGCACCCTGGAGAGGAGAGTCATCCCAACCTTCTTTTGCTGAAAATTTGTGGAGAGAGATCCAAAAAGTAGGAATCCCTAGTTTCTACAGCTACACAGTTTCTTCTTCTTAGGTTAGCTATGATACCATGTTAGATTTTTATCATTTAAGCTAGCATTAAGTTAGAATCTTATATGATAGAATAACGAGCACAACAATCAAACACATGAGACAATGAACAGAAAGATTTTCCTGGGGGAAACCATAAAGGACAAAACCCCATAACTTCCTTAGAGATAGAATCAGCACCAAAAGCAAAGCCCCAAAAATAGTAAGATGATCTACTGACAGCAGTAGTCTCTCTCTCTCTTGTCCCAACAACTTCTTCTCTCTTAGTTATGTTCTACAACTAAGTGTGCGTGGGTGTGTGATAAATAAAAATGCTCACTCTCTATTTATACTAATTCCCGACTTAACAATAACTCACTACGGCCGACTTCTCTAGGAGGGTCTAATAACCCTAGGGCCCCACAACTGTGGGGAATTTAACCCTTGAACAATAAGAGGGTTACCCAAAATGACTTGACATGACTTGTTTAGATTATAGAACCTCTCAAAGGGAACATCGGGGCATGACATGACTCAATTACATTACAAATACTTCCTGGAATAAATATCAGGGTACAATACATGAAATATACAACTGAATACATTTCGAAGTTACAAGTAAATCAACATCCATTTGTCAGCAGAGGCTTGCCCTAATATTTGAAGAAACTAGTTCAGTAGTAATTAATTAAAATATTAATTATGATAACTAATAACAAGTATATATTACAAACTAGATCTACTAAGGACATATTTCATATAATAAACATGCTAATCAAATTATTAAAGACCTTCCAATGTTTGTTTCACATAATCATAAAAACAAAATAGTTTACGTAACTAGAAACAAACATTATAATTAATCAGAGGGATATCATGACCATCCATGTGGTCCTTATCAAGACTATGCCATAAAACCTACAGTCTTAACATCTATAATAAAATATAATAAATCACATGCATTATATCTTTAAAGGTCCCATATAATATTCATCATAAACATCCACCTATAATTTTACCAAGTAAACAATTCATATAACTCTGTATTAATAAACAAAGGTCATGGTATCAACCCTTATGGGTTACAAATATAATTCATAAGCAAAATTAAACTCCACATTAAAAACATCTCTATAGTTCTTATTTAAACAAGGAATCGTTCCTCTTAAGAAGAAAACCCTATCTTATGCCAACACAGGTTACGACATCGAATCCCATGGATATCCATGACCCAAGGCCAACATAATAGTAACCTTAACATAAATCATTACTATAATCAAAATGCATAACAAAATCCATATATTAATACATAGTATCCTTTCTATTATTACATATAAAATGTTCTACAATTTGGTATCGCCTAGGCCCAAATCCTGAAGGTCATATACCCAGTCACACCAGCCATGACCAAGTTTCCAAATCCAATCACATAGTAATAATCACATAGTAACGCTGCAGTAACCAAAATGATATCATGGGTTTTCCATAACCTTCCTTGTTACATCCATATATTTTAAATAACAAATGACATATTAAAATGTCAACTGAGCTATTGCAGTCATTGGGAGAGGTGCATGCTATTCATGGCATGGCCTACAGCCACGTTGAACCATTAAAATCAAATTACAACACTCTATATAATACACAGTTTTTGTTAATGCTAACACAAAGCTTACGGTGGCAAGCCAACATGCTATGACACCATTGTACTCATCTTATACCAAAACACATTATAGTCTTCACATAAAATCCAATGCGCAGTATAGTTACATAGTAAGGCACGGATCCTCTTTTACAATAGTCAACGTATTAATAATGTTAAATGGCAAGTTGTGATCTATGACACCATTACAAGTAATGGTACAGCCATGGCTCAAGATGCCAAACCTCCCAACCAAATTCAAAACCCATAGCAAGCTACATTACAAACCTCGAAGGTAGAGTCAACAAGTGCCATCTAAAACGCCAACCCTGTAAAGAATCCCAACATAGAAATTCCTAGAACAAGAGGAGGAAAGTAAGATCTTGCTAGCAGGCTTACCATGGCCATGAAGTAGCAACCCCAAATCGAAAGCATAGCTCTTTACAAACCCCAGAGCGCCTTCATTTTCACCTACAATCAAATCAACAATGGCATGAGAAGCATGACCATGCCATGGATAAAACAATGAAACAATGTGTTTACACAGAGTCTAGTGGTTAGCTTACCTGCAAATCGATGGAGGTCGCCTCCCTTATCCAACTGCGCAGAAGCCACATGAAACCCTAATGCAAAAACCACATAATGCACAAACAGTGAATACCCAAACCCTTTGCCAAGCATTTTCACAAACCCTGGGGGCATTAATGGCACTAGGTTGTGGCCATTAATGCATTCATGAACCCTCACCATATTTTATGAATCATTCTTGTAATACATTCAACCAAGTCTTAATATAAACCCTTTTATATCATGGTGCACACTATATCCTGTAGTTTCGCCACCTTCTAATGCCAGTGCATACATATTACCAATGACATGGTATTTATACCATAGTATTTGAACTCTAAAGGGTGCGCAAACTTTAACAGTAATGTATAGTGTTTACAATGTTTTCCCCTTAGCATCAAAGTACTATGTTATTGCATTCCCTTTTCTAGTTCATATAGGTAGCATTTGTGCATAAGTCTTCAAGTCTAGGTTTTGTAGCATTTAGGAATCATGAAAAAAGCAGTATGCCATGATGCTCTCGCTAGAGAGAACGATCTTATGGATTCAAGTTCGAAACCCAAGTAGACCTACAAGGTAGAAACAAGAGAAGTGTAATTCTTAATCAAGAAGTAGATAATTAAGAATGGTAAGGATAGTAAGTTAATTCACATCATCTAGATAATTAACAAAGAAAAATAATTAATGAACATAGGGCTTTACTGATTCATAAAACATAACAGAAATAAAAGTGCAAGGAGGAACTAGAAGTATAACTAGGAACTGAATTGCTTCAAGTAACTAAATAATCCTAATGTCGCAAAAGTAACCTGTAAGTCAATAAATAAGGTGCCTTAGTTTGAATGAGCTACGTAATCATGTATAACAAAGAATGGCCTTACCTCTCAGATCGTCATGGGAGAATGAGTCCCGCCACTCCACCACTGTGTTCCCATCAACAAAGTTAAGTTAGTTTTTATTAAATAAACAAAGGAAACATGTGTGGGAGTAAAACAATGATGTATACAATTCATTAATTCACCGACAGTAATAACTAAGATGTATAAATAGTTTAAATAATAGAATTAATACATAAGAAGTAAACAAATTAGTAATCATTGAATTGATAAGAGATTAACAAGATAGTATGGGTAATTTTTGTAGAGATCGAAAGTATAAGTAGCACATGTAATTCCGCATGAGTAATAATGATCCCTTTTGGGGTAGTTTTCACTAGCCTATAAAAAAAAAAAAAAACAATTTTTGGGGACATTACAAGTGGTATTAGAGCCAAATTTAGGTACTGAGAGACTTATGGGTGCACCAGGAATTCACGCAGAGAAAATAAAGTATGTTAAGTAATTTTTGCTGCTATTAAAAAATTTTGTGTTTGAGGAAAAAAATTTCAGCGTTGTTTAGTTTATGAATACTGAGGAAGAAAACATCTGGCAAGAAGAAATGACCACCCCCACTCCGGAAGTGAACTCGGTGGTCTAGCTAAACTTTGATGTGCTAAAAAATTTGCACAGTCTTCAAGCTGAACTGAAAAGTTTCAGAGAAGACAATCTAAATGAAAGAAAGGAACAACAAGCTATAAATGAAGCATTATTGCGTAACATGATGGGAGGGATCCCACAAGGTAAACCTACCCAGTCCACCAACAGATCCAAAAGAGAACCATACCATGAGCGAGCTAGCAGCCCAAGAGAAGAAGAAAAAGAATGTACACCTAAAGCAACTAAAGGAGATCATCACAGTCCTTCTAGTGATGACTCACTTTCTCCACGGAGAAAGAGGAAAAGAAATGATGACAGTCTTTAGGGGGAGTTTCGAAAAATAAGATCCCCAACCTATGAAGGTGAAGTAAATATGGGAGAAAAGGCTGAAGAATGGTTGCTGGGAATGAGTAAGTGTTTTCAGGTTCATAACTATTCAAGTGTGATGCAGGATAGGCTTTCCATCTACAACCTGAATGGTAAGGCAGCAAGATGGTGATGACATTTAAAGCACACCAAGAAAGATGAGCTACGAGAAATAAACTAGGAAAAATTCTGAAATATTTTCCAAGAGAAATACATGTTAGAAAGGTTCTTTGACTGCAAGGTAAAAGAGTTCCATGAACTATGCATGGGGTCCATGACTATGGATGCATTTATAAACATATTTCTAGATCTGTTGCATTATGTACTGTATATCAAAGAAGAGAAGATGAATATCCAACAGTTCCTAGGATGTCTTCCTCCTAGTTTTTAGGACAGGGTTGAATTTGACATGCCAAAGACTCTGGATACTGCACTATACAAGGCCCGAATCTACTATCAGCATGGGAAGTTAGGGAAATAAAACTAGAACCCAAACAGAGAAAATTCTAGAAACGTTTCTGATAACCACAAGCCTAGGTCAAACTTCCAGCCTTATAGAAAGTAGAATAACAGCTTTCAAGCGAACAAGAACTTCAACAAAAATGGTATGAAGCCTTATGTACTAGCTCCTAATGGTAATAAGCAAATGGCGAGTGGAGCCGATGCTACCCCTTTAGCGATCAAGTGCTCAAAGTACAGCGGGTCCCATTATGCTTGAGAATGTAAGAATAAGAACAATCGAGTCTTGCATAACCTACAAGAAGAACCTACCATTGAGGATATAGCAGGAACCCCGCGAATCTATGCAGCATTAGATGGCCGACAGGAATACCATCAACCTGCAATGGTTAAGATCGAAGGTAAGATATTGAACACCTCTGTTTCAATACTTATTGATCCCAGTGCTTGCCAGAGCTATGTTACACCTAAGATTGTTGATTTATGCAAGTTAGGAAAAGCAAAGCATGTTAAACCTTGGCTGGTACAGTTAGCCACCGGTATGAAACTGAAGGTTTCGTAAATTGTTAAAGAATGTGAAGCAAACCTGAATGCTTTCCTTACTAAGGTAAACCTGAACATCCTACATTTAGGATCATACGATATTCTTATATGCATGGACTGGTTATAATAGCACCATGTCATGCTTGATTGTCTACACAAGTCTATCTTGTGTACTGATAGCCAAGGGAACCAAGTGAAGGTTGAAGGCATCACAAAAAAAGTTTTTGTAAGACAAATCTCTTCCTTACAAGCGAAGAAGTGTGTTAGGAAGGGCTGTAATTTGTTTGCAGTGAACATCCAAGACGTAGAGTCTGATAGAGAACAATGCATAAAATACTTCCCCGTTCCTAAAGAATTCAAGGATGTGTTTCTAGAGTAAATCCATGAATGACCTCCAAAATGAGACCTAGAATTTTCCATCGAACTGACCACAAGATTAGTTCTAGCCTCCAAAGCCCCTTACCACATGAGTGCACCAGAATTGGTGTAACTCAAACTGCAGTTGCAGGAGTTAATATAGAAAGGGCATATTCGACCTGTGTGTCCCCTTGGGGAGAATTGATTTTGTTCGTAAAGAATAAGGATGGTACGATCCAGATGTGCATTGATTACCGTCAGTTGATGAAAATGACTATAAATAATAGTTACTCAGTCCTTAGGATCAATGATTTGTTTGATCAGGTGGGAGGATCCAAAATCTTTTCAAATATTGATCTGTGATCCAGGTACCATCAGGTACAGATCCGAGATGAAGATATTACCAAGACTGCCTTTTGTACGAGGTACGAGCACTACGAGTTTGTAGTGATTCCATTCAGGTTGACCAAAGCACCCACAAACTTCATGTGTATGATGAACAACATATTCAGTAAATATCTGGATAAGTTTGTACTAGTCTTTATTGACGGCATTCTATTTTATTCCAAGAATAAAGAGGAACACGAAGAACACCTTCGCATAGTACTTTGAGTGTTGAAAGAACACCAGCTCTATGCTAAGTTTAGTAAATGTGATTTTTAGAAATAGCTGTGGACCTGAAAAAAAATTGAGCTATAAAGGATTGGCCTACCCCGACTAATGTCACTGAAATTAGGTCCTTTTTGGGCTTAGCCAAGTATTATCAAAAGTTCATTGAGAACTTCTCGAGAATCGCTTGCCCCATGACAGCTTTGCAGAATAAAGAAAACAAGTTCTTATGGACTGACAAGTGTGGAGAAAGTTTTAAAGATATTAAGCAACTTTTGATGACCGCACTAGTGTTGTTGATTGTGGATCCCGATGGGGATTTCATTGTATGCACAGATGCAAGCAAGAAAGGACTTGGAGGAGTCCTCTTGCAAAATGATCATGTGATCCGTCATGAATCGTGGAAATTAAATGAGCATGAGCAAAATTATCCCATGCATGATCTTGAACTGTATCGTACAAGTACATATTAGCATACTAGCCATTGTATGCCTAGGTGGACCATACAAGTACATACTAGCCATTGTATCCCTAAGTGTATCGTACAAGTACATACTAGCATTTAGTGTTGAGACAGAGCTCTAGAATTGCATTATGTTTGTAACACCCTATTATAAGTGTTGAGTATGGGATCTGGTAAGCGCTAGGGGTTAGTGAAAAGATTAAAATCACCTCTGAGTGAAAACAACTGGAGAATAATATCGATCTCATCATACTTATTTTTAAGTGATTAAATGAAATTTTGAATTTCTGTATTCTCATCAAGTACTAAATAACTACCAAGTTATACGAGGAAAATCCAACATGGAAGGATGTTTAGAGTTGCCTAGCCTAGTAGACCTGAGCCATTTATCTACTTGACCTTCATAAAAAAGTGTCGTTAAGTCTAGGGATCATGATACATAATGCCCGAAGACAAATGCTAACAAGTATTTTAATACTATGTATTTTATACATAGTATGTATAAAGAATTAATTATGATTAATTATATAATCGAATAAAGGAAGAAGAGAAGCTCCACCAATTATTATTTATTATTAAAGGATTAATAAATAGTGAAATATCTATGAAATATTTACTAGGAACTAGTTAAAAGTTCCTAGGTTAAGAATTGAAAACTACCCTAGTAAATTAAAAAGGTTTAAATCAAGAAATCAAGGATTTCTTGATTTAATTGCTGCTTTGACTGAAAAGTCTGTCTATAAACACTCAAGCCAAACAAAGGCTTAGGGTTTTGATTTTTATCTAGGAGAATTATTATTTCTGTATGTTTTTGCTCTCAAGTGTTTTCTTGGAGAACTTTTCCTACAAGAAAAAGAGGATTAATTCAGAACTGATTACCAGTTAGGAAACCCTACCTTAGGAGCTCTAAGCTACTTGCATGTTGGAATCCATCTCAAGGGGATCTAGATTTAAACCAGGAATGGTTCTAGGTCATGGCTGGGTGGAACTTGGTAGTTCCCAAGTGATTTGGTCATCAAAGAGAGGTTAGATCTGCATTGAATTGTTAATGCTAGTTATCTAAGTGTGTAGGTGCAGCTATTGACAAAGCCTAAAATTCAGGTATGAAACCCTTGAAGGCCTATTCTATTTCTTTCCTAAATATTCATTACTATTTATGTTAAGTAATGGCTGCAATGTAATTTCTAACCCTAATGGTTAAGTTTTATGGTTAACAATTTGCTAGGGTTTGTATTTGTAATTTACTAATCATAGGCTGGAGAATTTTTACTATATGTTGTTTTTGTTTAGGGTTTGTATCTTTCATAAATGTTCCTGTATTAACTAGGTTTTGATCTTAGTATTATGTTTATACTTTGTACTCTGTATTTAATACCACATAATTCATTTGTCAACAGAGGCTTGCCCTAGGCTTTAAAGAAACTAGTTCAGTATTAATTATGTTAACTAATAACAAGTATATATTACAAACTACATCTACTAAGAGTAGATTTCATATAATAAACAATCTAATCAAATTATTAACAACCTTCCAAGGTGTGTTTCACATAATCATTAAAAAAAAATTACTTTACATAACTGGAAACAAACATTATAATTAATCAGAGGGATATTGTGATCATCCATGTGGTCCTTATCAAGAATCTGCCATAAAACCTATAGTCTTAACATCTATAATAAAATACCATAAATCACGTGCATTATATCTTTAAAGGTCCCATAAACATCCACCTATAATTTTACCAAGTAAACAATTCATATAACTCTGTATTAATAAGCATAGGTTGTGGCATTGACCCTTATGGGTTACAAATATATTTCATAAGAAAAATTAAACTCCACATTAAAAACATCTCTATAGTTCTTATTTAAATAAGGAATCATACCTCTTAAGAATAAAACCGTATCTTATGCCAGCACAGGTCGCAACATCGAATCCCATGGATGTCCGTGACCCAAGGCCAATATAATAATAACCTTAACATAATCATTACTATAATAAAAATGCATAACAAAATCCATAGCTTAATACATAGTATCCTTTCTATTGTTACATATAAAAAAATTTACAATTTGGTGTCGCCCAATCCTAAATCCTGAAGGTCGTATACCGAGTCACATCGGCCATGGCCAAGTTTCCAAATCCAATCAGACAATAATAATCACACAATCACGCTATAGTAACCAAAACAATATTGAGGGTTTGCCATAACCCTGGTTGTTATAGCCATATTTTTTTAAATAACAAATTACATATTAAAATGCCAACTAAGCTATCGTAGTCATTGGGAGAGGAACATGCCATTCATGGCATGGCCTACACCCATGAGGAACCATTAAAGCCAAATTACAACCCTATGTATAATACACAGTTTCCATTAACACTAACACAAAGCTTACGGTGGCAAGCCAATGGGCTACGACACCATTGCAATAATGGTGCAGCCCATGGCATAATGCCCGAAGCTCTAGAAGCTTTCCCAAACATAAATTATAAAAAATATAAATGGAGTGTTGTGCATACTTTGAAAACCCAAATTGTTACCATTATACACAGAGTAAATTCTATAGTCTTAAAGCCATGATCGAACCCACAAGTCAACTTTTTAAACGCAACATTAAAATAAATACACAGTCCTGAATTTACACAGTATAATCTATTAGAAACTCTGAACAAAAATTGTACGCATCTTATACCAAAACACATTACATTCTTCACATAAAATCCAACACATAGTATATTTACATAGTAAGGAAGGAATCATCTTTTACAACAACCAACATATTAATAATGTTAAATGGCAAGCTCTGAGCTATGGCACCATTACAAGTAATGGTGCAGCCACGGCTCAAGATTCCAAACCTCCCAATGAGAGTTAAAACCCAGATCAAGCTACATTACCAACCTCGAAGGAAGAGTCGACAAGTTCCATCCAAAACCCAAACCCTGTAAAGAATCCCAACTCAGAAATTCCCAAAATGAGAGGAGGAAAGTAAGATCTTGTTAGTAGGCTTACCATGGCCATGAAGTAGCAACCCCAAATCAAAAGTGTAGCTCTATGCAAACCCCTGAGCACCTTTGTTTTCACCTACAATCAAATCAATGATGGCATGATAAGCATGACCATGCCATGGATAAAACAATGAAACAATGTGTTTCTAAAGAGTTCAGTGGTTATAAGCTTACGTGCAAATCAATGGAGGTCGCCTCCCTTCTCCAACTGTGCAGAAGCCACATGAAACCCCAATGCCAAAACCACATAACGCATAAATAGTGAATGCCCAAACCCTTTGCTAAGCATTTTCACGAACCTCGATGGCATTAATGGCACCAACTGGTGGCCATTACTGCATTCCTGAACCCTCACTATAGTTTATGAATCATCGTTGTAATACATTCAACCAAGTCTTAAGATAAACCCTATTATATCGTGGTGCACACTATATCCTAAAGTTTCACCACCTTCTAATGTTAGCGTAGACATATTACCAATGACATGGTATTTATACCATAGTCTTTCAACTCTAAAGGGTGCGCATACCTTAACACTATTGTATAGTGTTTACAATGTCATCCCCTTAGCATCAAAGTATTATGTTATTACATGGCCTTTTCTAGTTCATATAGGTAGTGTTTGTGCATATGTCTTTAATTCTAGGTTTTGTAGCATTTAGGAATCATGGAAAACATAGTATGCCATGATGCTCTCGCTAGAGAGAATGAGCTTATGGATTCAAGCTCGAAACCCAAGTAGACCTGCAAGGTAGAAACAAGAGAAGTGTAATTATTAATCAAGAAGTAGATAATTAAGAATGGTAAAGACAGTAAGTTAATTCACAGCATCTAGTTAATTAACTAAGAAATATAATTAATGAACATAGGGCTTACCTGAGTCGTAAAACAGATCAATAATAAAAGTGCAAGGCAGAACTGGAAGAATAACTAGGAACTGAATTGCTTCAAGTAACCAAATAATCCTGATGTCGCAAAAGTAACTTGTAATTCAATAAATAAGGTTCCTTAGTTCGAATGAACTAAGTAAGCCTGCATAATGAAGAATGACCTCACCTCTGAGATCGTCATGGGAGAATGAGTCCCACCACTCCACCACTTTGTTCCCATCAATAAATTTAAGTTAGTTTTTATTAAATAAACAAATTACACATGTGCAGGAGTAAAACAATGATTTATACAATTCATTAATTCACCGACAGTAATAACTAAGATGTATAAATAGTTTAAATAATAGAATTAAGACATAAGAAATAAACTAACTAATAATCACTAAATGGATAAGAGATTAGCAAGACAATATGGATAGTTTCTGAACAGATCGAAAGTATAAGTAGTGCATGTAATTCTGCATGATTAATAATGATCCCCTTTGGGGTAGTTTTCACTAGCCTATAATTATTTTCTTATTTTCAATTTTTGGGGTCATTACAGCTCCAATGCTCTTACTCAACAAAATCATCAAAACACCCATCTGATTCAGAGCTCGCACTCAACACAAACATTAAATACTCATGTTCCTAAAGGCTCTTGTTCAAAACAAACATCAAATCACTCATGTGCTTCAGAGCTCACACTCAACACAAACATTAAATACTGATGTGCCTCAGAGATATTGCTCAACACAAAAATCAAATCACTTATGATCTGTAGAGCTCATGCTCAACACAAACATTTAATACTCATGTGCCTCAGATCTCTCGCTCAACACAAAAATCTCATGAATTATGTGCTTCAGGGTCCATGCCCAACACATGAAATCATAAGCATGCTAACTCAAACATATGCATTTGGATTACACCCAATATATCAAACAAATCATCATTCTCATGTGCAGTGGGGTCTTATTCCCAATATACAAAATACAACATCAAAGCAACATCACATGGAATGAGACTTATGCCCATAAGTGTTAGGAGAAATATTTGGGATAGTACATCCCTCCCCACTTAGAACAACACTGTCCCTGGTGTTCTAGGGACTACGAATGAAATCATGAAAGAAGGCGGGGCACGCCTCTCTCACAGTGGCTTCATTCTCCCAAGTAGCATCATCGGCCTCAAAGTGCTTCCATTGCACTTTCAACTCAACTATGGTGAACATCCTGAGCTACACCTCTCTCTTGTCCAATATATGTAGGGGTTTGGGTACAAACTCCCCTTCAGGTTCCACCTGTAACAAGGACTATTCAATCACATGTTTAGTATCATATACATATTTCTTTAATAAGGATGCATGGAAAACATTATGAAATATTATGTGAGCACGCAAAGCTATTTCATATGCCACTGGCCCTCTCTTGGGTAGTATCTCAAAGGGTCCACAAAATCTTGGTGCCAACTTTTTGCACCTCCCCAAGCTCAATGAGCTTCTCTTTGCTTTTACTTTTAAGTAAACATGGTCTCCAATTTGATCATATTTATCTTTCCTTTCTTTATATGTGTAACTCTTATGGTAGTCTTGTGATTCTTTAAGGTTCTGTTGGACCTTGGAGACCAATTTTTCCAAGTCCTTCAGTAAATAGGGCCCTAACATGAGCTAGTCCATCATTCTATCCCATGTAACTGGTGTCCTACACTTCCGACGATAGAGTACGTTGAAGGGACTCATCTTAGAAGAGGTATGGTATCCGTTGTTATATGCAAATTATGCGAGATGTAGATAATCCTCCCACTTGGTGCGATTGTTCATGACATACATCCTAAGCATATCTTCTAAAATCTCATTTACCTATTTTGTCTTCCCATCTTTCTACTGGTGGTAAGCAGTACTAAAGTTTAACTGCATCTCTAATCCAGAGAATAAGGATCTCAAAAAGTTCCTGGTAAACTTTGTATCTCGATTCGAGATGATTGCCTTGGGTATCACATGCAATCTGGATATCTCCTTTAAGAAGATGTATGCAATGTGAACTTCCTTGTAGTTCAACTTCACTCGAATGAAGTGTGTTGCTTTTGACAACTTGTAATCTACTACAAATATAGATTCATTTTCCTTCTCAATATTTGGAAGACCCATAATAAAATCCATACTAATGGCCTCCCACTACCATTCTAGAATGGGTAATGGCTACAGCAATCCCAAAGCATGTTGGTGCTTGACTTTGACCAGCTGACATTCCTGACATTTCCCGATAAAAAACGACATGTCGTCCTTTAACTTAGGCTAGGAAAAGTGTTTCTTTACTATGGATATCATATTTTAATATCTCAGATGCCCCGAGTTAGGTTTCCAATGAAATTTTCTGAGGATGCTGGACCTGATGTCCCCTCCTTCCGAAACATACAATATTTATTTGGACCACAATAATCCAGTTTTTTCTACCTTATACTCTTTTTGTTTTTGAAACAACCTATCCTCTTAGAACTTCTTGAGGATTTCAACATAGAAAGGGTCAACCTCGTTGGTCATTCTAATCTCTTTTGTGAATCCGAATCAATTTGAGTTAAAGTCACCTCATATAACATATGAGCTCGTTGACTTAAAGCATCAACACTTTTATTCTCCTTTCCCTTTATATGATTTAACTTGAAATGGTACTCACTAAGGAAATCCAACCATCAGGCCTACCTGGAATTTATATGTAGTTGAATAAATAAATACTTCAGACTCATATTGTCTATCTTTAGAAGAAATTTCTTCTGCATGAAATAGTGCATCCACATCTTCAAGAGGTGGGATTTGTTTATAGAAAACAATATCTCACTCGGCTTACACATTTAGGGAATAAAATTCCAATCTAGCTAGTGAAATTAGACATTTAGGAAATAAAAGTACAATCTATATATAGAAATACTCCATTTAGGGAATAAAAGTCCAATATACCTAGTGAAATAATCCATTTAGGGAAGAAAAGTCCAATCTCTATATATAAATGATCCATTTTATAAAGAAATGTCCAATTCACCTAATAAAATTGGCCATTTAGTGAAGAAAAGTACAATCTACCTACCATCTATCACTAGGTCATCTAGAGAGAATCTCCCCTAGACCAATCTTACCTACCCTAGAGGGAATCTCCCCAATGCATATCTCTAGTTGGGTCATCGCAAACATATTAGATCATCTCAGATATCTCAGAGGGAAAGTCAAACCTTCCTTCAATACGGGGTTAGATGTTCTGTATTTATGTCCTCTCATTCCTATTCAACCAAGAACAAATGGAGGATTCTGAGCCGTCCCAATCTCTATAGTTGAAATTGATTCGAGTTTGAATTAGGGGGAGGTGGTCAAGTACTATAAAACTATAATTGAATAGGACAGCCCTGAGCTCTCTAGTACTTGACCTGTAGGTAGGGGGATAAATCTTTCTTAGCCAACCAAGTAAACCTTACGTAAATAGTGTTGATTGATAACAACAGTGGTTGCTCTAGCCCTTCCATATACAACGGGGTATATTAGCTTATAAAAATGGAGTACGGATCTATTATATAAAATAATGGGGCAACTATATGTGTTAGCAGGTCCAATTATTGTTCATACCTGGTTTTTTAGAACATTGAGGATGGACTCGAATCACTCTCCTCATTCGATGGGAAACTCACCTTCTTATGATAAAGGATCCTAACTCAAGATCATGGGTTGGGTAGTTTTTTTTTGTTCCTTTAACTTCTGTGATTCATAACATATTGCACAATTATTCTACAAGAGGACTCCTCTTAGCCCTTCCTTGTTTACATCCATGCAAACAATGAAATCCCCATCGAGATCCGCAATTCGTAGTATTGGTGTAGTCTCCAAAATTGTTTAAGCTTCTAATAACTTTCCTCACACTTTGTTGTCCATAAGAACTTGTTTTCCTTATTTTGCAAAGTAGTCATCGGACAAGCTATCCTTGAAAAGTTGTCAATGAAATTTTGGTAGTAACCAGCTAATCCCAGAAAGGACATAATTTCTGTGACACTAGTAGGGGTAGGCCAATATTCTATGGATTTAATATTTTTCAGGTCAACAAATATCCCCTTCTGGGAGATTATGTGACCCAGGTACTGTATCTATGGTTTGTAAAAATCATATTTACTAAACTTGGCATAGATCTGGTGTTGCCGCAACACATGTAGTACTATACAGAGATGCTCCTCATGCTCCTATTTACTCTTAGAGTAAACTAGGATTTCGTCTATAATGACCAATAAAAATTTATCCAGGTATTTACTGAAGATAGTGCTTATCATACACATAAAATTTGCAAGTGAATTGGTCAACCCAAATGGAATTACTACAAATTTGTGGTGGTCATATCTCGTACTAAGGCTATTTTATGAATATCCTCGTCGTCGATCCATACCTGATGGTAACTAGGTCATAGGTCGATCTTCAAAAACATCTTGGATCCCCCTACTTGATCAAACAAGTCATCGATCCTAGGGAGTGGGTAACGATTCTTGATGGTAATATTGTTAAGTTGGTGGTTATCGATACACATATGCATTGCACCATCCTTCTTCTTTATGAAAAGTATCGGTGCTCCCAAGGAGACACACTAGGTCAGATATGACCCTTCTCAATCAACACCTGCAACTAGAAATTGAGCTCCAGCAACTCTGGTATGCTCATGCAGCAAGGGCTTTTGAACCCGGAACTAACCCTGATGTCAGTTCTATGGAAAATTCTAAGCCTTGATTCGATGGTAATCCTTGTATCTCTTCAAGAAATACATACATAAATTCTACGAGAAGTGGAAAGTTTTCGATGTGCTACTCTCTTTCAGCTTCTACATCCTTGATGTTCACTGCAAATAGTTTGCAGCCATTCCTAATGCACTTCTTTTCTTGCAAGGAAGATATTTTCCTTACGAAAACCTTGTTAGGTATGCCTTGAATATTTACTTGATTCCGTTGTCTATCTGTGCACAAGAGGGACCTGTGTAGACAATTGAGCATGACATGGCATTGTTCCAACCAATCCATGCCTATAAGTACCTCGTACAATCCTAAGGGTAAAATATTCAAATTTATCCTAGAAGGGAAACCATTCAAGTTTAGCTCACAATATCTAACTATCTCATAAGCCTTTCGTTTCGTACTCGTGGATAATTGCACCATCCAGGGTTTTTCATGTTTAACTTTGTATAGTTTACACAAATCAACAATTTTAGGTGATACATAGCTTCGGCAAGCACCAGAGTCAATCAATATTGAAATAGAAATGTTTGAAACCTTACCTTGTATTTCAATCATAGTAGCCTGATGGTCTTCTTGTCGGCCATCCAAGCCTGCAAAAATCCTTGGTGTTCCATCTATGTCCTCTATCGTTGGTTCTTCTTGTAAGTTGTGTAAGACTCCATTGGTCTTGTTCTTATAGTCATGGGAGTAATGGGGACCTTGCATTTCCAGCATTTGATTTGTAGTGGGGAAACATTGAACATTGGCTCCTCCAATTGTTGCTAGTCGTTTAGCATTTGGGGCTGGTACATTTGGCTTTGTACCTATCTTGTTGAAGTTCCTATTGGATATAAAAATGTCATTCTGTTTTTTGTAAGGAAGTGGGTTGAAACCTGGTTTGCAGTTGTTTGAGAGGTCCTAGACCTGTCTCGACTTTTGTTGATGTTTTCTTGCCTCATTTTTCTATGCTCATATCAAATCCTATATTTTTTAGCGTATTATCTAGAGTCTTAAGAATGTCAAATTCAATTCTCTCTCAAAAATTGGGAGGAAGACATCCTAAAAACTATTGTATTTTTACTTTCTTGTCCTTTATATAAGATACATAGTGTAACAGATCCAAAAATATATTTATAAAAGCACCCATGGTCATGGAACCCATTCTTAACTCATGAAATTCTTTCACCTTCATGTCGAAGAATCTTTTTCCTGAAAAATTCTACGAAATTTACTCCATCATATTTATTTTACCTCATCTTTCTTGGTATTCTTTAGGTCTCTCCACCATCTAGCTACTTTTCCATTTAAATTATAAATGGGTATATGGGCTTTCATTTCACTAGAGTAGTTGTGTACTCTGAAGTATTTGCTCATAGCCAGAATCCATTCTTCTGCTTTTCCCTAGTGTTCATCTCTCCTTCATAGGTTGGGGCTCTTATTTTTCTGAATTCTCCTTGGAGGTTGTTATCATTGAGTCTATTTCTTTTTGCAAGGAGAAAGGGAATTATCACTAGAAAGACTGTGATAATCTCTTTTTAGAGGCTTAGGCGTTTGTTCTTCTTTTCCTTCTTCTTTTGGGTTGATGTTCTTGTAATATCCCCAAAATTCGAAAATAACAATAAAAAAATTGTAGTCTAGTTAAATGCTACCTTTCAAGGACATTGTTATATCTTTTGTGGAATGTAGCTGTTGTCGTTTACCAAATTTAAGTGATGTAAGTTTTCCTTCCCCTTTTATGTACTTTTCTATATAATACCTATTTTTTTTTGTGATGTGGTTATGTTACTTGGATTTCTTTATATGATTACTTTGCTTATCTTTACTAATTACATACATTTGTATATGCTGGTTCATTTACGTTTTACTTCCTATTTATATGTCTTGTTTTTTTGTTTATGGTTTCATTTATTAAAATATCTAACTTTCCTTTAAATGTCAAGGAGTGGAGTGGCGGGGTTTTATCCCTTGAGGAACCAGTTGGAGAGGTAAAAGGGTTCCTTCTGCTTTTACAAGGCTTACTTAGTTCATTGTGAATTAATGTAGAGTTCCACTTTTTTGCAAGTTACTTTGTCGGTGAATTCTATCTATGACCATGGAAAGTAATAACATCCTAAATCATGATAAATATACTACACTATCCTATTAAAAGTTGGAGATAAGAGGACTAAAGTCCTCGCCTAGCTTTGCCTACATTCTACGTTTACACATAGTCAAAAGTGTATGGTTTAAATCGTTATGGTTGTCATTATGTTTTAAGGTTATGAAACCTTATCCACCTTGATTTTTTATATTGATTAATTTGTAAACTTTATGCTGAAATTCCTAGGGTTTAAGGCATGATCCATTTGTCATGGAAAAACTTGGTAAAAGTTCCTTACAAAGCTATGGGGGTAAACCTAAAATATTTATGGCATATTTCATATGCCATAAAACTTTGGCATAACATTGTAATGGAAGGTTTTGTTATGGGTTTAAAGCTAGGGTGGTGGACTATGCGAAATCGTAGTAAGCATGACTATGGAGCTATGGGTTTGGATTTCGTGGGTAGTGGAGGATAGGGTGGAGCTTTAATTGATCCTAGGAAAACATGGGAAAAGAGCCTCATACACTTCATATGGTCATTGTGCAATTCATTTGGTTTTCCCTCTAGTTTTCTGTGTGGTTTTGAGCTCTTGGGAGCTATGCTGCATGGTGCAATAGTCTTTCTGTTCACCTAGAAGGTAAGCTCTTCACGTGGTTTTCAACACTGTAACATTTGTTTGCTTCCATTGAGGTTTGGAATACTTCTCATGATTCATGTTTGTTTGGTTTTCCGGTGACAGGCATGGCGCAAACATAGCTAGATGGGCTCTATGGGTGACCCGTGCAACCTTTAAGTGGTAATCCCCAACGAAAGAAAAAATCCCTTACCCTTACCTGTTTAGTTTGAGAGATACTCGAGATCTGGGTTGGGAGAATCATCATTTTGTGGTTTTCCTTTGTTGGGTTGATAGCTTGGGTTATTTTGATAGGTTGGGCATCCAAGAGATGTGACAATATTTAACCATTTCTATGTAAAGTTGTATGTAACTATTTTGGGCAAAGTCTTTGACTATCCGGAGAAGGACTCGGCTCTATATATAAATTTTGTTGTGTTTCAAAGATTGTAAAGTATGGGTTTTGTCAGGATTATTAATTCTCCTTTGGTCAAATGTCAATTAGATTAATTATTTCCTAACTTAGGAACCTTAAAATTAATTAATTGGGTCCACTTGGCCCAATTGGGACACATGTACCAGCCGTTGAAGTGTGGGGAACAATACTGCAGGTTAATTGCCACTTAATTCATGTGCATGCATCAGCTAGGGAGCCTCCTAAACCAATCCATACATTTTAGGAGCCACTCGGGGTCTCGACACCAACCTACTTCAGTTAATTGGTTATAGTATTAGTTAGTCTTAGTTAGCCCCCAATTACATTCAGTTACTTCATAGTAAGTTAGGTTAGTGCTACTAATGCATGGATAATGCATGGCTGCGTGGGGAGGAGCTCTTTTCCTACCTAACACATTCAGTTTCACTGAGTTAACTAGTTGCCAGTGCTTGTTGGAGTTATTGGTCATCAAGGAGTTGTCTATTTGGACTCCGATATTGATTGATAGAACTTTAGTTAAATACAGTCTTATCCACTTGGAGGATTTGAATTCATTACTCGTGCATTCAAATTCTACCTATGTAAACTATTGTAACATTGGATATCAAAAAAAGGATCATTCTCATGTACAGTGGGGACTTATGCCCAATATACAAAATATAGCATCAAAGCAACATCACATGCAATGGGGCTTATGCCCATAAGTGTTAGGTCAAAAATTTAGAATATTGCATGAATGCATTAGGGGGGGGAGACAAATGGTTGAGAAGTCATGAGTTCGATGATGAGTGTCATCTTAGTGCCATGGGAACTTCGGGAAGATTGAAATGTGAAAGTTCACTTGGTGACCTAAGTCTTTAGGTTGTCATTTTATCAATTTCCTTAACTGAAAAGAGGTTTTTTTTCTATTTTTATTTAACTTGAGTATAAGGTAAGAAAAAAAAATTTCATTACAACTATGTGCTTCCTCCAATAATTTGGATGATTGGTATAATGTGTCAAAGAAGAAACGATGATTATGTATAAAATATGTATATATGTGAAGTACTTTTAAACACAAAGGAAATAGTTTTATAATTTGAAGGTGTTCATGGCACATGATCAGAGGCGAATTATGATTGATTAACCATAATAATATATGAAAAATTAAGATAACTATTTAGAAGCATAGAAAGGTTTCCCTGTAAAGAGGAGAATAATAATAATACAATATCAAAAGTAAAAACATTATCTTAAGAAGTGTATTTAATGAAGAACCTATAGTTGGAGAAAACACAATTTATCTTAAGAAAAGAGTGCTAATCCATTACAGTTATCTTTCTTAGTGACAGTGGTAACAACAGTTGGGAAAACATTCGTTATTTTTGGTTTCAGTTTGGCTCATCGTTGTGAAGATTGACATTTAAAATTATTTATATATTAACAATTGTACATATCAGTTTGAGCTCTTGACTTAGAGAACCAACTCTATTATCATTTATAAAATCTTTACTTAGCTTTCTCGAGTAGAAAACCATCCTTTTTCTTATTAGTCCATGCCCTCGGCTAGCAGGGACTCTATGATTCGGCTTGCCGCCATTTTCATTGATCTTCACTAAAACCAAAACAATTTTAAAACATTTATCCTATTTTTTTTAGACCTGCTATAAATAACTTTTTTATTAACCAATCAAAATACTCTGCGTTTTATACCAACCAATCACCAATTCCGTACTCTTATTTGGCCTCATCTCGAGGGAGAGTGCAATTCTTTTTTTTTAAACCTAGGATAAAATTAGAAATTGGTAAACCCTTTTTAAAGTATGCATTAATGCTATCTATGAGATAACATTATATGCCTAGCATTTAATTTTATATATAGTTTATGAAGTATGTTGTTGGCACTTCTGAGCATGGTGGTTGTTCTGTCCATGTGAGGCTTCCAAGCTGCCACATAACCTTGCAACGAAGCTGCCACATAACAATGCAACATGCTGCTGGAATCTATCACATTGCAATGTGTTACTGGAAGCTATCACATAATATTCTTAGCACTGGTACGTTTTTCTCGAAGCTATCACATAATATTCTTAACACTGGTACGTTTTGCTGGAAGCTATCACATAATATTCTTAACACTGGTACATGTTGCTGGAAGCTTTGGAGACAAAGCTACAAATGATAGATATCTTGACATTTACACACATCTTAAACTTGTCACATAACATGATACATGCAGTTGTAACACGTAACACATATATGGAGACTATTCTAGTTTTCTTCTAGATCATGGAAAACCATGGGAAAAACTATATTGTACATATTTTGATAGGCTAGTTTTCCTAATCTGCAAGCTCAATTGTGAAAGGGCTTTGAGTGTGTTATCTCTTCAAAATTTTATGAAACAACGTAAGAAATTATAAAAACGTACCTTAAGAATAAAAATGAGACCTCACCATCTATAATTCTATGAACATTGCATCCAAAAAAAAATACAAGGACAAAAAGGACCCCATGCCGTTGATGCTGGATCCTTTGTTACTTCCATTATTTCTAATGACCATCTGTATTCCTTCGCCGATGCCATCAATTCCAATTCCCCTGATGTCTCAAGCAAATAATCTTACCTACCCAGTATTCAATTTTTTCTTCAAACAAACACTCTGCAGTATGACTATAAAATCGCACGAATCATGCTAGGTATGTGCAACGTATTGCTTAAATTCTTCCTATAACTACTTCTGTGATTGCACTACTCTTCTGCTATTTGGGATCTGGGGAAACTCGGTTCATGCACAAATCAATGACATCAATGACACGCATTTCATACATGGGGAAAAGGAAATGGTGTGTCTAAAGGAGAACATGCCACCATAAATTGAATGAACTAGGGATTCAACAGAACAATGGATTGCCACACAATTTCTAGACTACTTGAGGTTGCTCACAAGAACCTATCATTGCAGATCTCTTTGTGCAACTCTCCAACGAATCACTACTCACGAAGCTAGCTAGACACAAGAAATTCTGCAACCGACCTCGGAGAACCTACACAACATATGTTTCCTTCTCCTCTCTATAATTTTCATTGCTATTGAATTGGATTAAACATGAAAAATAGAAATTATACAACCGACCTGGGAGAACTTACAGAACATATGTTTCCTTCTCCTTTCTATAATTTTCAGTTCTATTGAATTCAATTAAACATGAAAAATAGAACTGAATAGGGAGACAAAGAACTAAAAGTTACCTTCATTTAGCAAGTCCCTACCTTATGTAAATTGTTCATGATAAAGTTTCGAAAGAACAATGTTTGCTAATTAGTTAGCAACTTTTACCTGCTATTATGAATGTGTCTTTTGCATATTCCAGTCTGCAATCTTTGAATATTCCCTCATTTTTTTCCATATGGTATAAGGAATAATGAATGGGCTTATGGTTGCATCCATCCCCTCTTCAAAAGATTTTTCTATCTCAACATCGCATCCAGGTAGATTGATCAAACAAAAATCCACTCCAAGACCAATAGTACATAGGTTGTCCAAAGCAAAGTGAATATGTATCTCCTGAAGATCAATGGCAAAACCACTTCGGGAATCTTCTTCGAGTTCTACGAGTAGTTTTCAATGAATGGATTTATCGATTGTGGCAATCATGTGATTTTTATGGGCTGGCAAGTGCAACTAGAACTGTTGCTTGGAAGATGTTGTTGATTCAGCTATATTTATATTGGTTGGAAGAGCTTCTTAATTCAGCTATAAAATCCTATCTCATGATGTATCTAACTGTTCTATCTCTTGTTGATGTAGTTGACTATCCTACTGCTCGGAAGAGCAATTGGAAGAGCTTATTATTGAAGCTATTGGTTTTCCACACAATTTCTAGACTAATTGAGGTAGCTCACAAGAAATTATGCAACCGACCTGGGAGAACCTACATGGCATATGTTTCCTTCTCCTTTCTATAATTTTCATTGCATGGTGGCCATTGTATGTTCTGAAAGACTGAATCTTGGAATAGTATAGGGGAAGAGATATATGCCTAACCAAATCTAATTAAACAAAATAATTTGCCTCACTGACAAAAAATTCAAATTCTTGTATTGATTAACCAGATCTAGACAAATTTGGTAACTCCGCCTTCAGATATCCATGGGTGTGTCAACTACTATTTTTCTTTTACTGTAATTGTTGTGATACTTGCTTCAGCAGCATGGGTCTGTCAACTACTTTTTTTTTACTTTAATTGCAAATACTTGCTTAAGCAGCGATAGCAATGGAGGATGTGAATCTCCTATACTACAGCAACCACACAGACTGCATGTATTTCAAAACTTCCTACAATGTGGCTATGTATCTACAATCATCGCTAACTTCTTACCCGAGGTCTCCGTAGAGCGATATTGTGAAGGCTGTCATGAAGGTGAGTCTTGATAATTCCCTAACGTTTTTGTTTGGGCCACAAGACAGAAAACCAGAAGTGTTTCCATGAGTAGGAAATAAAAACTGACAATCAAGGATTGTATTGAAGATTTCTAGTATACCACGGGCCAGATTCATCAATACCTAGTGGAGCTAAAGCACTTAGGTGGAACACATATTTCAAGGTTCATATGAGTAATGGAAACCAAAGAGGACTCCTGTCTTGAGTATTTTCATGCAGGTGATCCACTTTTTGTTTTTCTTCTTGTTTTCTTTAAGTTACGTGTTTATCTGGTGGACATCACTGATAAAAACCACATTAAAGTATCATTTACCGAGAATTCCACAATCAACATTTATTATTGTTGGTCTATTGAATACGGAAATGTAATTGAATACCCCACACTTAAATTAACAGAACTAAATTTCATAGCGAAAGGCATTGATACAGACACCTTGGCAGCTTGATTCCACATAATTTTAGCCACCATATTAAAATATGTTTGAAATTCATTAATAATATTTTGCATTGCTTGTCTAATGTGTACGTTTATCATAACATTGTAATGGAATAATCTGTGTAGGGTCTCGGCTTCGAAAAGATGAGCAAACTTCTATAATTTGTTTTGAAAACTTTTATCCTAATTAGTTTTAATTGATTTCCATTGGTTTAGATATTTTTATCTCGAGTAAAAATATAGTGTTGCCATGAGACACAAAAGCTTCAAAGCCAAACCAAAGAAGCTGGTTATGTTGCTGTTAAAGAAGCTAGTGGTGTCCTCTAGTGACAAAATGGATTCAGTTGCTACTTACCTTGGTTTCTTTCCCACGAATCAAAAAATTTAATAAGAAGATGAAGAATTTACATTCAGAAAATCTAGAACCCAATCAAATCCCAATGAAGTCCTCACATTGGAGTTACAATCCATGACTGTCCACTATCAAATAAGATAGGAGGACGAGCGAAATCTCTTTATAATAGTTTCTCCATATTGGAACAAACAAAATCCATTCCAACCTTAGCTAAATAATGGGTGTGATTATAGAACTACGTGCTAAATTTGTGGTCTCAATAAAATAACAATCAATGCCGTGTGGCCAAATTGTGCATGGGATGAATAACTTTGTTTTTGTGACATACACACAGGTTTTTGCAATATTAGCTATTGCTCCTTTTGCTTACGTTTTAGAAAGGTGTGCTCTGATTTTTTTATCTCTATGTTTTGATTTACAGATAAGTTTTTTTCAGTAACAGCAACCATTTGATTACAAAATAAGCAGCATGATTTAGAGGCAAAGAGAGTTTGAAGGAACATTTGGTCCATTGTTCTTCAATTTAACTAATATGTCACTAACCATTGTAGAAAGAAACGCCCCCCTTTGACATGGCCAGTCTCATTTCAAATTCTCTTCCTTGGGACTGGGTGAGCATGTGCTACATTTGGGAACTTTGTTTTTGTCCCTTGCCTTATATTGTAATCTAATCCAGGTCATTACAATACACTCAAATTATAAAGTCATTTTTTAATTTATACAAAATCACTATAGTTCAGAATTGCTTCGTTATCGGACTGTACTATGCTTCTTCTCCATTAGGTTCAACAGCCTTTAATCTAATCCTTGTTTTCACATTTCCAATGGCAATACTTCTAAGGTAGAAGTTGTTTAATCATATCTAAACCACAAACTTTGAAAATGATACTAGTCAAATTCATATTGTTTTTTCCGATATAAATTCTACTTTCCTAGTTATAATCCATGATTAGACATTAACGTTGGACATTCAATATATTCAGTCTAGAGAAAATAATATCCAAAAATTTAGAGGACAAATGAAGATCGTTGAGGGCATTTGTATGTGTCGGTGGTGCAATGGTACTCATGGCTTTATACAAAGGTCCGGCTGTTCAATTTTTATCACCTGGTATCAAAACCGATGATATTACATACATTTCTAGGCATAATAACATGCTCAGCTCCAACTTGGTGGATGTTTCTTCCAAGAAAAAAATCTACTGCAATTCAATTAAATACATGATGTTGTTTATGAGAAATAGTATCAATGCATACTAGTGGATGTGTCAATTAAATACATGATGTTTTTTATGAGAAATATTATCAATGCATATTATAATAAGTTAAATTTTCATATTATAATACATTCAATTTTCAAATCCAATACACGGAACTATAACTATTTTTAGAACGGAATACTTTTGCCAATAATTAATTGTGTTACTCGTAACTATCCTTTGGGCCATTATTAATTTTTTTTTCCAAAGAAAAAATTCGTAAATATTTTATTCACATTCAATAGATGGCCCTCAAGGTCCATTATACAAAAACCAACTAAGAAGTTGCCAATACAATCAATTACTTGCCTCAGGAAGAGCACAATAACCATTATCATATCAAAATGTTTACCAATATTTATCAGCAGAATAGAGTTCAAAAAATAAACAGCCATGCAGCAAAAATAAGTCTGATCATAGCAGACTTTTTTCATCATTCCTGATTACTCAGGTCAGATAAACGGTGAATCGAATGGTGAGTACAAGCAAACAGACCAGAGCATAACTAGCTGGCTGAAAAAACCTCTAAAAGTAAGAAAAAATCAAAGCTGATCAATAATCAGCAGCTAATAAATTGGCCAATCTGAGGCCATCCAAAGAAAAAAATTCATATCCATTTCAGCTCCAATAGCAAAGAGGCCATCAGCCCGCATGTCATGCTCTTAGTATGTTTGCTTGATATCACCAGAAAGATGAAGCATATAAATTTCAGCCAGAGCATCATGTATCAAGGGAGGCACAAACCATGAAGTTCGGAAATTCCCAAGTATAAAAATATCCAAAAATAACCAGGAAATTATTCAACAGAATCTGACTATCCTTTGAGCCATTTCATTGTCAGCAAAGGACATTGCACATAGGGATTTAGACATGCTTCTTCGACCTTGCTGATATGCTAAGGAGTCATGTTTCCTCGACCTTGCTGATATGCAAAGGAGTTAATTACATAAGGTAGCTATGTTTAGCAGCTCCCCTAGAACAAAGGAATCAATTCCATAAGAACAAAGGAGTCAATTACATAAGGCAAGGACTTGCTTCCTTTAGCATCTTCCCTTGTTTATATGTATATATACACAGTTGCAAACTTAGTTTGGTTCCTGGAGAGTGAAACACTTATTTTTTTAAGTATAATGTGTCTAAGCGTATGGCCTGGTCTCTTGATGGAAAACGATTCTTATCATTCGTTCATACATATCTTATTAATAGAGAAGAAGGGGTGATTAGGGAAACACACAAGAACATAGATAATAATTAATTTTTAAAAGTTCTTATATTAGTGGAATTGAGTATGAGAGAACAATAGATTCTTTAACTTTCTATTAGTAAGATTCAAGAAGCTCTTTTTCTATTTAAATTAACGTTTAATGAGTAAAGAATAGAAGTGAAAATGAAAGTTGAAAGTTGGGTGGATAAGTTAATCCTCGAATTATAGCTATGGTTGAAAGATAATTTTAAATCTATGCTACTAACTTCTTGTAAATGACTTTAATGTCTTTACTTCTTTAGTGGATTCAACTCCCATCTCTTACGTGGAAAAAGCCGGACAAAAAGCTAAAAAATTGTAAGGAAACTTAAAGTCAAGCCTTAAATCATGAGATCATCTATTTATTTCATATAAGTATTCTTCATTTATTATTTTTCAAAATATTGAACTATATAGAATGGTAATAAATATTCAAAATATTCTCTTATGTCATTAAAATTTCAAGAAACATTATACTAGATTCAATATCCATAAATATTGTGTTGGCTATTAAATTCCATAAACATGTTAGAATAGTCTTGCATTTGAGTGAATTATGATATGTTTCTATCTTTTTATAATATTTCACAGTTATATAACTAATTATAAATCTTTAGCTATGCTCTTGTACTTTGGAAGACCTAGAAGAAGACCATAAAAAGAGTTAAAGTAATTTTTTTTTATAAGTGATGTAAAGCCCATGTGAGATTTGCTTGCAGTTGTCTTACTTCTCAAATGAATAAAGTATAAACAGTTTTTCATTTTATTGAAAAGTTTGAAGAATTTAAATAAATGAATTTTCTAATAAGACTTGTATTTATCTTATTTAAGGATTAGTTTCTATAATAATAGTAATAATGTGGGGTATTATTTTATTGAAACGTTTGAAGAATTTAAATAAATGAATTTTCTAATAAGACTTGTATTTATCTTATTTAAGGATTAGTTTCTATAATAATAGTAATAATGTGGGGTATTATTTTAATATGATTAAAGTGACTTTAACTGATTAGATAAGTCATTTGAGTATCCTTTACTTCATGTTAATAAGATTCATATCTTTAATTTAAATTTTATACTTAAAATGTTGTTACAGTTGAATTGAATGAAGTAGATGTAGGGAAATATCAAGAAAGATTTTGGTATATTGAGGATTTTAGGTTTGTTATGTGGTGAGAAAGATGCTTAATCTTTTCTAAATACCATAACATAAGTAAAGGTATACATTTATTTATCATAATTGAAACCTGTATTTTTTTACAAATCCATGTTGGGTGGAAGAAAAGAGTGACGATCTTAGCTATATCAAGATTTAATTAAGTCATTCTGTTCATTTAAGCTACATAGTGTGACTTTAAATTTTTAAATTATATTTTTTCAATATTAATATAAGTGTTAATCAGATAAAAATTTAAAATCTTTAAAAATAAAATTTTGAATTCTATAAATTTTTAAAACATTTTACTTTTAAATCCATTTTAGTAAATAAATTAACATTAAATTTTAGTAATCTAGTTTTGACTGTCATAACTTATAATATTTTTTTATTCATTTCAATAAATACGTTAAACTTACTTATATTCATTTCAATGAATATGTTAAACTTTCTTGGTTAAATTTTTCCCAACTAAAATAAAGAAACAGATTCAATTTAACATGAGATTTATAAATACTTTAATATATTAAAAAACATAATTAAAAGGAATCTCGGAAAAAAGCGTCAATCAAAATTGGAAAACAAAAAAGACGGAAAGACCAAATCCTTAGCAAAAAGCATCTATAGCAATTGAGAAAAAGGCAAAAATCAAATGGAAGGAAACGGGTGTGAACCATCTATCCGTTGAAGGAAAGATATATAAATTTCGAAAATCTCATAGAATTTCAACATTTACGTCTTCTTTTCTCCTCTATCCACGGTCTGGTGTGTCTGTGTAGAATCTGAGTATGTCTCTGTCGGTGTATGGTCCTCGGTCTGGTGTCTCTGTCCAGTCTGAGTCTGCCTCTGTCTGTGTATGGTCCTGAGTCTGAGTCTGTGTTCTTGGCTGAGTCATGTCTCTATGAACTTCAGCCTTTGCAACAAAGAACTTCAAGAAAATGGGATCAGCCTTTGCAACAAAGAATTTCAAGAAAATGGAGGAGGCAGCTCACCTGCTCAACGTGAAGTTCAATGTTCTCTAAATATAACGGGTCCCATTTCAGGTACATTTTACGAATCTTTTCTCTAATCTCTGCTCTCGGAAGACGTAGAATTCTTGTTTTGTTTCGATCTCAGCTCCGTTGCAAATTAATGCTCTGTTTTGTTCTGATCTCAGCTTTTTATAATATATTGAATAAAGTATTTCGTTCGATTTATCTGCAGAGTCTCCCTACTGCTTGAATCTGAGATTGAGCCTATTCCGTTACTCAGCTGTGGAACATGGAGTGCAGTGTTAGCTTTACAGGCATCAATTATAGGTATTATTTACTATTATTTCTTTAGTTTTGCTTTGCTCTGAAAACCCATAGAAACCCTTCTCCATATTTTTGGAGTCATTTCTATTATTTTTTTAAGTCATTTTTATTTTCTTTTATGATATCGGTTTCCAATTAAAAAGTGATTTCAATGGATTTTTATCGCTGTAATGTATTTCAAGCCCTCTTCCCTTCCAGAAATCTGTTAGTTTCAGTGAGTTTTATTAATTTCTTCAGCTTTGCAATGAGGGTTCGGTTAGGTTCAGTTCTGATTTAGGATTCTTTCAATGTTGGAATTAAAAAATAATTTTGATAGATTTTTATCTTTATAATTTTGATTTGTATAATGGATTTTAAATCTCAATTAAATTTTGATTTAATCATATTAAAGTAAAAACTATAAAAAGTCAGATTTAAATTTTGAATTAATTTTTAATCCATAGAAATGTTGATTCTCTTTCTTTTTTTATAGTTTTAAATATAATATCTGTGAGCTCGCTATCTTACACTATCTGTCCCTTTAATATCACCAAATGGCGAAGGCTATTTGGTTGTTGAAACCCCACTACAATTCGAACTCTGAACTCGGGTATTTATTAAAATTACTCTTTCATTCCATAAACCTAAACCTTATTGTGTCTTTACCATTTTTATTAAATTGAGTTGATTTTCTCCAATGTTATTTTATAATTTAAATGTTTATGTTATTTTATAACTTATGATTATGTTATTTAAAGTATATCATTAGAAGAGTATTATGCACAAATTTTATTTATTATTTTAAATTTAAATATTAAAAAAATAAAATAGGAAGGAATGTTTATTCTTATAAATTATAACCAGATAATATTGGATTTTTAATTATTTTCTTAAAAAGTATATTGAGAACAGGTGTTTTGTATTTTTAAATTCAATTTATTATAATAGCTGGATTTTGGTTAATATTGATTGGTTATATTTCATAATTTCCATATATGTTTTTCTAACTTTTTTAACATTTTCTTATATTGTAGGTTTTTCACTTATTACATATATAAGGAGTGGATTTCCAATTTTATATTTCTCAAATCAAGTATAGATTTATTTATATATTTCTTTTTATTATCTTTTTATGGATTTTATAAATTCAAAACAATTTTAATGTAAATAATATTCTTTGAAGAAGTGGGGTTAAACCGCTCCAAATGTCTTGGGGTGAGGCTTATCCTTTTTATACTAACAAACTAAGAAAGTTTTGTACAAAACAATTATTAATAAAGATAATTATTCTTTGAGGGAGTGGGATTCAACTCCTCCCAATACTCTAGTGCGTGAGGGTTTTTCCTCCTTAGAGTAATGTAGTGTGTTTTATTTATATATTTTTAGTATTCTTTTAAGTCACTCATGCACCAAAAAGTTGATTATGTATTTATTTTAGCTTTGTTATATTCATTTTTAAATTATTTATTTTAACATTTCACAATTGATATAAACATTAATTTACATTTTTTACAATTTTTTTTATATTGACAAGTTATGACAATGTTTGTATAGTTGGAAATGTTTGTAATTTGACATGAGATTGTAATGTGTCTTTGCTTTATATATTATTTGATTTTGAATTAATTTTTTATTTTGATTATGTATATCAAGTAACATATTATCAAATTTCACATTAGACATAAGATATAACATTATTATACACCAAAACTTACACCTTTTACATTTTGTTTGTGTTTGTATTTTCTGATTTAAACTATAACATTTAAGAATGTTTCTTTGGTTGTTTTTCATTGAATTTTGACATGAAATAGTATTTATGGGTTTGTTGTATTGATTAATTATTTTGAATTATGATGAGTTGTATTGTGATTGGTATATTTATTTCCAAATCAGAAAAGTCCACATTACACTTGATATAAAACATTTTGCATGCACTTATAATTTACACTATACGAACTTAACATATGTGAATGAGTGTGTTTGGTAATATTTGTTTGTACTTTAACGTGGAATGTATTTCCTATCTTTATTGTATTGATTTTGAATTATGATGAGTTGCAAAGTTTTTTTCTTATTCATTTCTAAATAATTAATCTCAACATTTTACATACACATGTAATTTACACTTTATACACTTTATCATGCTTGCTTATTTAAAATTGTGTGGTTTGCAATGTATGGTTGTTTTCTTATGTTTACCATGGAGTTTTATTGTGTGTGTAATATGTACTTCTTATTGATTTTAAATTGTCATGAATTGTGTTTTGTTTTTATGTATATGCTAAGCATGATTATTTTTGCTTGGCATGAAATTATATTGTTTGTGTATATTTTTAGTATTATTTTAACTCACTCGTGCACCAAAAACTTGATTATGTATTTATTTTAGCTTTGTTATATTCATTTCTAAATTATTAATTTTTACATTTCACAATTGATATAAACATTAATTTACATTTTTTTTATATTGACAAGTTATAAAAATGTCTGTATAGTTGGAAATGTTTGTAATTTGACATGAGATTGTAATGTGTCTTTGCTTTATTTCTTATTTTATTTTGAATTAATTTTGTATTTTGATTATGTATATTGAGTAATAGATTATCAAATTTCACATTATGCATATGGTATAACATTTTTATACACCTTTTACTTTTTGTATGTGTTTGTATCTTCTTATTTAAAATATAACATTTAAGAATGTTTCTTTCATTGTTTTTCATTATATTTTGATATGAAATAGTATTTATGGGTTTGTTGTATTGATTTACTATTTTGAATTAGGATGAGTTGTATTGTGTTTGGTATATTTATTTGCAAATCATAAAAGTCCACATTACACATGATATAAAACACTTTTCTTGCACCTATAATTTACACTGGATATGAACTTAACATATGTGGATGAGTGTGTTTGGTAATGTTTGTTGGTTTGTATTTTAACATGGAATGTAATGCCTATATTTATTGTATTGATTTTGAATTATGATGAGTTGTATTATGTCTTCTTATTCATTTCTAAATAATTAATCTCAACATTTGACATGATATAACATTTTACACACAAATGTAATTTATACCTTATACACTTTATCTACTATATGTTTGCTTTTTAAAAATTGTGTGGTTTGCAATGTATGTTAGTTTTCTTATATGTTTACCGTGGACTTTTATTGTGTGTGTAATATGTACTTGTTATTGATTTTAAATTGTCATGAATTGTGTTTTTTTTGTATTTATATGCTATGTTTGATTATAAAATAGTGTTGTTTTTAATATAAGCTTGATTATATTTGTTTGGCATGGAATTATATTGTTTGTGTATATGATTTGTAAATAACAAAATTCTACATTACTCCTAATATAACACATCCTTTACATGTATGTTATTTATACTTTGTACACTTTAGGAATGGGTATTTGATTTTTCTTATTTAAATTGTATGATGTGAAATGGAAATTTATTTATGTTTACAAGATATAAATGTGTTTCACAATGTTTGTTTGTTTTGTTATGTTTTCATTTTGATATAGGATTTCAATCCTTGTGTTTGTTGAATTAATTATTGATTTTGAAATAATACGAGTTCATTTTGTTAATGTATGTATAGTGTTTGTGTTTTTTTGTTCACATGGAAAAACAGTTTTAAATTTTATAAATCTATGTTAGAAATTCGACAAATGCCAGGTTACATAATATCATGAGGTCATAGTGATATTGCTGATCATAATAAAAAAATACATTAGATATACAAACTGCAAGTCCACGTGATCATACTATCCATAATCACAAAACAATTCAACTATTCAAACTACAAAAAAAAGTTGTGGATCCCTGCTGAAAGTCCAGCAAAACTAATTAGTCATAATAAAAAAAATGAAAAACATACTAATCCAAGGGGGGTCAATAAATTTGTAAGGAACTAGATTCTGTCATCAGATTTCTAGAGTATTCTTTCCATCTTATAAAACCAGTGCCCAAACCTATTGCTCTTTTAGATAGGTCATGTGCCAACTCATTAAATTCTCTGTAAATGTGATGAAAGGTAGGGGATTTAAAATATCTGAAAAAAGCTTTGACCTTGGTCATCCAATGCTTCAAAACAACTGAATGTATCTCATGTTTGTTCATATCCTAGTCGATGATGACTTTAGAGTCTCCTCTTATCTAAAGGGATGTAATTTTTTTATACTTTGCAAAGAACAGGAGTCCCCAGAAGGCCAAAAGATCTGACTTGGTATTCATCGCATAACTAGAATCCATAAGAAGTTCAAAGGAGATGATACTATCTACAATAATGACAATACTAGCCCTGCAAGCCCTGCATTGGAGGCATCGTAAAAATAGCCAATGATTCCTTCGCAGACTTCAGCATGAGGACCAATTCTTCTAGCAGCAGCATCTCAAGCAAGACGCGAAAAGAGAAAAGGAAGAGAAAACCTTTGTAATGATACCGACCTTTGAAACAGGAACTCGTTGAAAAATAAATGCATTGTGGGCCTTCCAAAATTCCCAAAGAAGAAGGTAGAGAACAATGAGCGAGAGACTAGTAGCTTGCTTCCATCACTCAAAATTTTCCACTAAAGAGGGAGAATTTAGATCCAGGTACCCCTGAGTTGAGAGCACAAATCCTGACTGGTTTTTTTGAACACCTGACAAGCTCCAAAGATGTGTTCCACAGATTCCTGATTTTGACAATCAGAAATGCATCTTCCAAGACCCTCAAACCCTGGTGTTGGAGATTGTCGCAAGTAAGAATTTTTGCATGAAGAGCGAGCCAGCAAAAATATTTAATTTTGCTCATAACTTTCAGATTCCACAATGCCTTGTAACATCCTCGAGCCTCCAAGGATTCTGAAGCTTTGAGTGATGTAACATAAGCCAGGTTTGCAATAACACTGCCCGATAGACTGTTTTCCTTCCAAATAATATTATCTTGACATCTATTAATGGATATGCCCACGTCTAGAAGAGAGACTCTGAAGGTGCTCCATTCAGTAGCCAAATCACCCGAAAGTCCCAAATCAGAGGACGTGAGCCAATCAAGAAGATGCTCCTTAGCCTGGAAGAAAACCTGATTAAGAAGATACAAATTTTTATAGTGTAACCAATCCCGAAGTGGATACGACATTGTAGAGCATGGAATTCCCAGGATCGGATATAGACCAATAAAAATTGAAATACCATGACCAGGTAACTAGCAGAGATCAAACAAAATGATGGGAAGAACTGATATTAGACTACGCCACACTAGTGACGCTCTCTCTAGTTTGTACTTGACTCTACACAACCAAATATCAAAGGGAATCTAAGCCATGTACTTGGATTTAATAAGAATTCCCCAAAACCTCTTGTGATGTAGAGCTCACCACAAGGAGTTAACACACATATCCAAATTGAAGTGTTTCAAGTCTTTTATCCCCCATCCACCCCAGGACTTAGATCTTGACAAGGATTTTGAGTTGGCCAGATGAATCCTTGTCTTATCAACGACCCCCATCCATAAAAAGTGAAAACAAATCCTTCTGAGATCCTCAATAATCCTTCCTAGTAGAACAAATAGTGAGATCCAATAAACAGGAATCAATGGTAGGAGTGAGGTGGCCAAAGTGACCCTACCACCCAAAGATAACCATCTAGGAACCCAACAGTTGACTCAATTCTGAAACTTCTTTACAAGCTAAGCCCAATCATCATAGAGATAATTGTTTGTTCTAAGGTGAAAACCCAAATAAGCGAGTCCTTCATCAAGGGGTTTCCAAGGGAAGGAAAAAATATTGCCAATCGAGGAGATAACCTCCGAAGAGATATTGATAAAATCGAAAGCTTATTTTCTCACACTTAAGCACATACCAGCCGATGAAGAAAAAAAATCAATTAGAGACTTGAAGTGCAGCCATTACAAAAGACTGCCATCCCCAATAGCAAGACATCATCAACAAAGAAAATATGAGTGAGGTACATCGTACTTGTAACTTTGAAGCCCTTAATATTCTTTTCCTTTTTCTCCTAGGAGATAAGAAGGCTCAACCCTTCTATGATTAGAAGAATCAAATAAGGAGATAGGGGGAAACCCTGTTGTATACCCCGGGATCCTCAAAAAACATCTTAGGGACTCCATTAATCAACACCTTAAAATTGGCAGAAGTTACATAAAGCATAATCCATCAAACCAAATCAAACAAAAGACCAATTTGTAATAGAATTAACCTCAGAATATTCCAGTTTACCTTGTCGAAAGCCTTTTGTAAGTCAATATTGAGGGAAATAGCGAGGTCTCTTTTGATATTCACCGATTGGAGGCCTTCCTGAACGAGACCCACAGCATACAAAATTTGTCGATCAAGAAGAAGTCCAAACTGTTTGGTCGAGATGTGTGTGAGAAGAAAGGGCTTGATCCTCTCTACTATGATCTTGGACACAACCTTATACAACAGGTTGCATAGAGCTATTGGTCTAAAATCACCAAAGGAGGCAGGATTGTCCACTTTAGGAATTAAGTTCAAGAAAGTAATATTGAGAGAATTAGGAATACAACCATTCAGCCGAGAATCCTCCATCCCCTCCACCATTTCTTGATCAAATAGATCAAAAAAATGTAGAAAAAAATCTATCATCCAACCATCGGCCCGGGGCTCTTATCTTTAGCGAAGAGGTGCAGAGTAGACTCCACCTCTTTAAGAGTGACAAGTACAGAGATAACATGGCCATCATCTTCAGAAAAATAGGAAGGAAAGAGTTTCACTTTTTCGAGCTGGTCAGATATATTGAAACAGTCCTGCTCTCGATATAACGTAGAAAAAAAAGGATTTGGAAATCATTTTGATAGATCCCAGGTCCAAGACAATTGTATTAACACTGTCATTTTCCTCCAATATAGAGTTGGTGACCCTTCGCTTGTTGGAAAAATTATGGAAATATCGAGAGTTTTCATCCCCAGCGAGCAACCAGATTGCCCTGCTTTGCTAACGAAGAGTTTCTTACTTGTGGGTAAGGACTTTAATACGATCATACTGGTGGGATTTAAGAGCCTCCTAAAGAACCTTAGATTCAGGATCGACCAAAATAGAGTTTTCAATAAGGAAAATATCAGTCTCAATTTTGCAGATATCCAAACTCATAGCTCGTTTCTTCGACTTTTGCCAATTTCTGACCATAGGTTGAAGCAGTCTCAATTTGTGTAAAAGGGATTTCATAGGAATAGCAGAGGAAGGAGAAGAACACATTAAGGCCCATTCATCACTAATTAGATCATTAAAATCCTCTTCCGTAAGACAAGTCGGATTAAACTTGAAGGGGTACTGGATAAAATCTCTGTTGAAGTCTACTTGTAGAATGACAGCCCTATGATCCGATATCCCACTCAACATATGCCAAGTTTTATAATTTTCCAAATCCCGACAAAGATCTTCAACCATGAAATATCTGTCCAACCATTTTTCTATAGAGTGAGATTCTGCCCTCCCATTGTACCAAGTAGGAGAAACTACGACTGGAGAAATATCTTGAAGGTTCGAGCCTTCGAATAAGGAAATAAATAGTTCACCAGTAGGTCGCATGGACTATCGATTCCCCATACTTCTTTTGATGACCACGTGAAGTTTAATTCCCCTACCAATATGAGGAAAGGGATATCAGTCAAACCCCCGGACTTAACAGAACCCCATAACACTTGGTGGTTATCATAAGGACCATAAATATTCAGAAGAGAGACAAGGAGCTCAAACCCTGAAATCTGGCCTCGGACAAGAATACCCACCATAGAATCATAGTCTCGAAGATCGGCCAGTTGAGGATTCCAAGTAGCAAGGGTGCCCCTCAACATCCCTAAGGCATCTCCCGCACAGACCTTGCATCCAGGACACAAATGTAAAAGGAACTCACAAGCACGATCACAAGTAGACATATTATCTTGAAGAAAAACCATCGCAGGAGCATATTGGTCAAGTAACCTCTTGAGGGAAGTACGTTTCGAGCTTCCTCCTAGCACTTTGATGTTAAAGGAGAGGAGGTTCATTGGTCAACTAGAGAAGGGGATGTGTTGTCTCTAAGAGCCCGAGAACAAGAGCAAGAACCTGAAGGCAAGGCCAAGGGGAGACCTCTACTACCCAGCGAAACCATCTTGGGGTTTACAAAGGACTGTTAATGAATGGAGTCTTTGAGCCCCTTCATATTACCCTTACCATATTTATTTGTTTTACGAATGGACACATTGGTTGTTCAAGCTGTAGAGAGGGGAAAGATATCGGAAGGAGGGGGGTCATCAACATAATAAACCTTGAGTGGATGGAAAGAGGCCAGAGCGGAGATCTTAAAATCTCCACAGACCCCCGACGACGAAGGAAAGGCCAAAGACTGATCAGACAAAGCCAAATCTTTAGGATATCTATTAGAGAGAGGCAAGGGTGACAAATAGATATTGAGATCAATCCCAAAAGAGGGGGAAGACAAGGTGGGAAGATCTCCAATTCCCTTGGAAAGGGATACCAAGTTATCCTCTCCGGAATCTTGGAGAGAAGACAGAGTAAAGGATTCTGGGGTCTCACTGCCCCCGACCAGAGTACAAGGTAAAGGAGGAGTTGGGGAAGGGGGACACAAGGATGCAGTAGGATCATATAACACTACCAACACCGCCAGAGTAACAATAATGTCTTTTGTGGATAAAAATTTCAATAAAAGAGGAATGTCACTAGTGAACTTACCAACAAAATCAGTTGCTGAGGAATTGTCCAATGGTATCAAAAAACCAATCTCCTTGTCCAACAACTGAAGAGGAATCTTCAAAGGCTCCACATAAACCCTTGGAACCTTTGATCGGAAGAGCTCCTTTGAGTGACATGTCTTTCGATAGAGGTGGCACCTAAAGGAGACTTTCCAGTAGTCAAGCTTCTAAATGAACATGCCACCTTCCCACCGAACTTCAAGTTCATCAGGTAACCCGTCAGAAAGGTCCATGTCCACCATGAATCAAGTAGTGGAGTGATCGAATCCCAGTAGTTTATCATCCTCAATAAGCATAAAAGACCCTATTGAGTTCTCCACGGTCATAAACCCTTTGGGATTCCAACATTGGATTGGAAAATCGGGTAGGATGACCCAAAGATGTGTACAGAAAAACTTTTCTATTCGAGGGTCCAAAGCCAAATGCCATCGCTTAAGGACAAGGGATCCTTCCCGCATAATCCAATAAACGCTCTCAATGATACCACAATCCTCCCCTAAAAAGAACTAAAACAAGGTCCAACCATTCAGAAGTGACAAAATATTTGGAACCGACTTAACCAATGGTTTCCACTGCTCACGAACCCAAGACAGAACTAGAAATTGAGACAGCTTGAGGTATTCGAAACAACCTAGGAGGGCTCTCTGAGAGAGCGGAAATCATGTCAATAGTAACATCTTGTCCCAATACACATACACTTCTACCATTCTTCACTGGTTCAAAAGAGAGATTAATAGAAGAGGACCTAGCCAAGAATAGAAACCAAGTCCCGGCAGGATAATTGCCTTCCACAGTCCTCGAGGTAGGGCCAAAACCTGGGCCACCCATACCAGAGAAAGAATATGGGAGAAGCTTCTCCAAAGGAGGACCAAGAGCTGAGACGTGGAACTGGGAACAAGGGTTTGTGCGTAAACCCAGTGAATTAGACGACTCCATCATGGAAAAAAGGAGACATAAATCCTAAAAGAGAACGAAAAACCCACAAACATTGAAAACCATGGAAACTTCCCACTTTTTGGTATCTGCAGTTGATACTAAACCTGACCCAAAAGTGAAGTTGAACTCCGAAGGTCCTTAGATAAACACACCTAGAATAGGTCTGAGGGATGAAAAACCAGCAGAGAAGGTTCCCATCAGGAAAAAATCATTGCGAACTAGTCAAAAAACTCCTGATAGATAAAGTTTGACAGTCATATCACAAAATACACAAACCCACCCTGGAGACGGAATAGAAGACAAGAAAATAATAATAATGAGATGACGCTAAAAATATGGGGAGCATAAGACACCAAAGGGTCGTACCGCCAACCAATGCATCTAACCCTCGAGCATACCTAGTGAAAGATCCCAGGAGGAAAAACAAATGAAAAATGACGTAGACCTTCCCTCAAAAAAACTGCAGGGACCGTTGGATGCCACAAGGTAAGCAACGGCTGCACCAGGTGCCTCAAAGGACATAGAAGAAAACTCGCCAAAGACCTAAAAGGTAAAAGGAAGGAGAAAGCAGTTTAAAGAACTAAACACAGGGCCAAAGGATGCTCACCTCGAAAGCAGTAAGCGTTACAGAGCCTCAAAACACTGCAAAACCCTAGCATACGGTGGCTGCCAACCAAGAGAGTTACAGAGCTCCATACTCATTTTGCAACTTCCTCTTGTCCATGTTTGTGTTTGTTGTATTCATTTTGAATTGTTTGCACAAATTGTATTAATGTGTCTATTTGGATTACTTATAAGATTATAATGTTTTGAAGAGTGTGTGGTTTCTTGCCTTTAATATTTTGTTATGATGAAATTTATAATTATTATGAGAACTTTAGGTTTTCCTTTAAATGTATGAGTGAACCTTATTTATGTAAATTTCAATAATGTATGTTTGAACTCTTATAATACTATTTTATGTTATACACTCCAATATTTGCTAGGATGTGAGAGGTTAATATAGGGTTGGTTAGGTTGGGGGCAAGCTATAGCTAAGTAAGGTAGACTAGTGTGGATAAGTTACATTAGATTAAGATAGGCTATGGTAATTTAGGGAAACTTAGTGGTCCGATAGGGTAAGGTATATTAGGTTAAGTAGGTTAGAGACAGGATATGTTAGGTTTAGGGGGTAATTCTATGTACACTAGGCTTTAGTAGTTGTAGGGTAGTGTTAAATATAGTGTAGAGTAGTTTAGGTTATGTCAAGGTAAAAAAGGATAGTCTAGGTCAGATATATGTTGGGATAGTCTATTATGGGAATTACTAGGTTAGGTGTTCCAAGGTAATATAGGATAGGTTAAGTTAGGGTAGTGAAAAGGTAGATTAGGAAATGTAGGGTGGGATAAAGTGTGTTAGGTTAGGGATGGTGCAAGCTAATGCTGTT
>LPNX010865727.1:129202-144291 GCA_001517045.1 Pseudotsuga menziesii
AGTTCACCAACTTGTCCATGGTCTCCTCTTCATGCTATATTTATCATCACATGCCATTGATCTTGACAGGGATGCCTCCACCTCAATGATTTCTCCTTTCTTCGGGGGATTTGCAACCTCCTCATTGTGTAATTAGTCAATTTGTTATTTTGATAGTTAAATTGTAACTTAATGAGTGTAATTTATTTAATTTATTCCCAAGAAATCCAAACACCAACTTGTGTCTTTCCTCACAACTAATGTGGCATATTACATGTAATGTCATCTTGTCCGAAGGTGTTGGAAATGAAGAGTATTTCACTCATCTTCTTTTGACTTCCAATATTTTTTGAACACAAAGAAAGTCATAATCACATAGCTGTAATACCTACAAAGTTAACTTACTTTACTTGACTCAAATAGTGTATAGAAATGAAACTTTAGTTCGAACATAAAGAGAAACCTTTAATCAACATTTATGTATCAATGTCAATAATTACCATACTAACATATTTGTAATTTAGTTAATTATGTTGAAACACATCATGTTTATTGTATAATGGAGCTAATACCTTATTTTTTGCTTCTTATGTAGGTGTAGACCTCATAGTTTTGATAAAGAAAATATTGGAGATGAGAAACTCACGTAATCGAGAAAGAAAAACTTGAAGGGATATGCCCATTGAAAAGGAAAATGAGGTAAGAGAAAAGGATAGCACTAGTGGAAAATGAGAGATTAGTGACCAAAAAAATGACCAAAATCCGCATATCAATGACTACTTTTGGTTTGGCGATCGCTGGTGGCTAATTTGCGGTCTTTTATAACATGACCAAAATTGGTCATTTATAGCTTGTCGGTTGGTCATTAATTTGGTCATATATTTGAATCAATGACCAAATATATGACCACATTTGTGACCAAATTAATGACCACATGACAAGCTAGAATATGTCCAAATTTGGTCACGTAATAAAAGACCATAAATTAGCCACCAAAACTGATTTTTGGTCATCGATATGCGAATTTTGGTCATTTTTCTGGTCATTTATATCTCATTGTTTGGCCACATATCTCTCAATTATTGGTCATTTTATTTACGAATTTTGGTCATTAATCTTATTTACTGGTCACCAATTTAGTAATTTTTAGTCGCTTTATGTATGGTCATTATATTTTAATAGTTTTAATGGTGTCCATTATTACTCAATATAAATTATTAATTTGATATTATGTTTAAATTAAAAAAAGAATCATACATTTATTCCCATCTAATACACATGCGAATTATGCAATGTCACATTATAATTAATTACAACACTTGTAAATAATATCTAATACACATGTAAATCATGCAATGTCACATTAATTAGTTAATAATTACAACATTGGTACATAATATAAAGTACAACCATATATATAAGTTTTAAACCAAAAATTATATTATATGAAATGTCAAAAGTATTACAATAAATATGAGTTTTCTCACAGACACATATTAATTTCCATATAAATTTACAGGAAAATCATCACTTTTAAAAATATTACAATGGATAAACCATCGTACTTGCACTTGGTTGCAAAATCATACTTAGATCCCACATCAACAGCTTCAAAACCATACTTAGATCCCACGTCAGCAACTTCAAAACCACACTTAATAGCTTGAAATCCTCAACATCAGGGTCTTCATATTGAATGACAAATCCTTAGTAGCGGGCTCTTCATACTCAATGGCCCACTTATAAGTTAAGCTCACTCCTACAAAATCCAATAAAAAAATATCACTTGTAAAATAGAAAAACAATGAACTGTAAATTAGAAAAACAATGAAGCAAATTATTTATCTTGTTCAATAGCTAACAACAATAACCAAGATCATGTGCAAAATAGGAAAATCTAATCTAACAAATTCAATTTAAGAATTGGTTAAAATTAAACTTGAATGGCTAAATCTGCAACTATTTAGTACCTAAGAAAAGTAAAACTCAGCTCTAAACTAGGAAATGGATTTCAATAGGAAATATAATCAACAAATCCACAAAAAAATTATGCTCGAATGCACAGGTAGAAACCTATATACATAGTGCAATCTGTGAAAGAGTTCACCCCTATATGTCATGTGGTTAATGAATGACATGAAAACTATGGAAACTGATGAATGATTTAAGAAATTCTCAAATCCAACGCCTTAGTGAAAAAATGGGTGCATACCTCCTATGCCTTAGTGAGTACGTGTTGGTGTAGACCTCCTATGGCTTAGTGAAAAAATGGGTGCATAACAAGCATATAGGTATGTATGTTTGAGCTCCCAATCTTTGCTATCTGATAATAAAAAATCCACAGATAGGAAAAGAGTTCAAATGTTGGGGGTCACACTGATCCTAGAGTTCCTTGAGGATGTAGGCAGGGTGCTACTATAAAATTCAAGTAGATAGTTTGAACTTAATTAAATCTCCATATATCTATCTTAACCCTGAATCATCATTGCTTAGCATGGAGTTACATGGGTCTATGATTTATTTTGACACATAATTTTCTTATAATTTGTTTTTTTTCAATTTAACTTTTAATGTTAAATAAGCTACATATCACCTTTAGCTCATGTTCCCTTACTATATGAGAAGGGTGTCGGCCAAACTGTAAGGAATGCGTCAATATTACTGAAAACAAATTAAATTACCTTTTTCCTTTGTAATTAATTAATTTATATCAATTAATGACTGCAAGGTTTATCACATTTACTTATTTACTTAAAGTACCAAGAAAATTAATTTTGATCTAACATGAATCGGTTAACAAATAGAATCTTGAATTGGGTTAATTCTTGACTACATATTTGTCAGATATGAAATGAAAGCAGCACTATACCCTGTGTTGCACAGTTTGGGTGTTGGTGCATGTATAAATGCATCAAGGTTTAAAACTTTTAAACTATGAACAAAGTAATGCAACACTGAGTATAATTAGAGTTTGGATAGAATCTATGAAACTATGACTAGACACCAAAACTAGCGCTAATAGCAAATTAGTTTTCTTTTAGCAACTTGTCTAAACCATCTCATGATCAATACGATAGTAAATGAGTTGACAAGTCAGACAAATAATAAAACTTCAAGGAAATCTTGGGCTCTCCTCTGAAGTTAGGACCTTTCTTACCAAATGAATAAAATAAAGAACACACCCATAAAACTAAAAACAACTAACCACAAAACAGGAAAATGAATAATGAAATGAGGATAATACAATACAATATGATTTGTTGACAAGATTTTCAAACTTAACTATTCATTGAAAAAACAGAGTACCTGTGACTTTGCAACATCAACAGCTTTAGCACATCCCTTAAGTTATTCCATTTCCCTACAATCCTCTTCAGCTTTTTTAATATGATTTACAACTGCAAACAAAATAAGTCCCACAAGAAGGACAATTACAAATATGCTGACAGATGTTCTGATGGCTGAAAATGGTAGCTTTGGGTTATCTGAGAATCTGGAATAGCCACAAATAATAGGTCTTGAGAAAATCTTAAGACTTAGCAATTCTACCTTATCAAAAGAAACAAGGACTTCATATTTTTCCTTGTCAAAAGGAAACAACTGATAGTACATTGAAATTAAACCAAGTAGATACCTTGTGTCAAACTCAATATTCAAAGTAGGATTCAAAATCCAACCCCATAAAAATGATTTGAAGGAACTCAAATTCAGGGACAATCTGACTTCCTCACAAACATATCATGCAAAAATTCACAAGAAATACCATCTAATAAAACTCCTTACAAACCATTGACTATTAGAAATTCCTCCTAAACCATAAACCAGCCTCAAGGTCCTCCTTCAAGGCTGCATGTTTGAGATCCACATAATTGGTGAAATACCTTGTGAGAAGATTGTTCATTTTGTTGAACTGTTCAGATATCAATTATCATATTAGTCAAGTATGTTTAGTGTTATGAATAATGGTAAGAATCAAAACCACAGAAAACACTACATTAAAATACTGATGAAACCAAAAAGGAAATTCGTAATACACTAAAAACAAATTATGATTTACCTATGGCAATGATAAGAAAAGTGAGTATGATCAATATTGTAAACCTTGATTGTTTTCAATTGCACCTTTGTACTTGTTTATTGTTGCTAACTGCAACGACACATAGTAATGCTTAATCAAATGGAGTTTCAGTAGTGTTTTATTTGTCTAAAAATATTGTGCAATTTCTAGCCTATATGAAAACTGGGTTGGGCATTAAACACTAAAATTTTTGACATTGAAACCGGGAGGGCTGAGAACTGAGAGAACTTTCAAACCCATATGAAATTATACAATATGTAGCAAAACATAACAAATAGACATGGAAAATAGTTTCCAAGATGATATTTACAATGGCAATGATATTTTAGAAGTCAGTGTGAGCATGTAAAAACTAAGCAGTAAAAGGAAATCAAGTAATGTGTCAATATAATTCAAATTCATTATTTCCAAATGACGAAGAAAAAGGGATTATAGTGAAATTGTGTTCCAATCATCTATTGGTTAATATTAAGATAAATGAGGATCCGGGAATGTCTTGAAAAAAATGTGACTTGTGATAATAACCGAGACATTTGTGTGGAACACTTAAGTTGTGGTGACCACAAATATGGCTTGCAGAACATTGGTAATGCTATAGTGATTTTTCAGACATTGAGCATTACAAAAAATTGAGTACAAATGTGAGGTTGGTGACCCCCAATAAAGAAGTGTTTCTTTCCAATAGGTTGAAGTCCAGTAACAACCATTCAAGGGAAACAATCAAGGATTGATGAATGTTGAATGCATGAGACTTCAAAGGAAGAGAATCAGTTCTAATTATGAGATGCAGAAGAATTTGTCAATGAGCTCCAGTGGAATTATGGTTTGAAAATCAGCATCAGTGACAAAGATGAAGACATCACCAATGGAAGATTATGATGCCCAACACTTAAGCAAGAACACTCAATCATATCTAGCTTCTGGTCTATTTTCTTTCACTAACTTAAACATGTGAACCTTGAAAGTCTCATTATTATTATGTGATAAAATTTATGAAGTGGGTGGCAATTTTATGAAGGGGTTATGAAGTTGTCATTAGATTGTCCTAGTTAATAAGTAACTTGGATCATTATATGAATGGTCATGATCCCCAACCATCTGCTACTTGGATCTCTGTGTATAAAGCAGCCCTCATATTGAATTGAGATATCATTGAAAGTTGAGGCATTCTCATTGTATACTATGTGCCATACCTCCATCTCTGTTATCCATGTGTGCAGATTTACAGACACAGACTACAACACACGAGTTGGACTAAGAGCTTCAAGATGATTCCTTCATTTGCTGTATGATATTTATGATATTTTTCTCTTATTTATAAAAGTTGTGTGCACACTATTTCTAAATTAAATTTTTTAACAATCGTTCCAAACTTATATCTTTGAGTGGATCCACTCCCAAAACTGTTCTCTTTTATCTCTACAAAATTCCCATTTGGTTTTATTAAGATAGTCACTTGGGGTCACCAAACTAGAATGCTTTTTTCTTTTGTAGCATCAACTACCAAGCTCGTATACAGATTACCAGCAACAAATATTTAATTGCTAGTCACTATTCCTGAAAAACATCAATTATATATGGAGGTAACTGAATAATGCCAGCTGTGTTTTATCAATTTGTCTCTTATTTGCAAGTTGAATGTTTTCATTTAAATTTTACTCTCAATCAGATCTTGATTTCAGATATGCATAGATCATCTATAAATTGCCCTATTTATGCAAATTTTATAGATTGAAACTACATGTTTGTGTCCACTGTTCTTGATTTATCTAATGGTTAAGCATGAAACTCAGTTACAACTCAAGTAAAACCATAGAAAACAACTAGCCACAATATATTTTGGATTATCTACAAACAGAACTACTATACCTTTTTGAAGGTGGCAAAATATTCCAGCTTAACAGATGGTAAGTTTCGAAGGCATCACGAAGGTGAACCTGATGCCCATTTAAAAGGGAGATGATTCTCTGCAGAGATGAAAATCGATAACAGTTGAACAAATGGAAAAAGGTTGGAAAAAACAAGCTAAAGAACAACATATTTAATTAATTCATATAACTATACTTTTTGATATACATGAATAATCATAGAGTACTGTTCAGTCGTCCTCATTCCTCAAACATTTAATTGGAAAAGGAAATATTTCAGTTATTTAACCTCAGCAGTACTGTTTGTCATATAATTACTAGAGTCAGCTGGCAATACAACCCATCCAATTTGTAAGGTATCTCCTCTATCGCTGAAATTCTGAATGTTAAACCTATGTTTGCTTCATGTTTGCAAAAATATATATCCATAAATTGTCACTCTTGAAAACATGAAATGAATAATCTATGACTTCCTTCTAAACAGTAAAATTCTGAAACTGTCAACAAGTATTAAGGATTTTTTGACTACTGAAAACAATCATTTAACAATCTTTTCACTTCATTGGTAGGGTTTTTGTTTCACCTGATAAGCAACAACTTCCAGCTCCCGTGCCATATCCTTTTTGAATCCAGTTTCACCTGATACACTCCTGAATGATCAGAAACCGGGAATCAATCTCACCTCAATAATGACCATGAACAAATTCTTTGAAGTGCAAAATAGATACAATAGTCTACAGCTTTTCCAGAGCCACATATATGTTTTCATGAGAATGCCAAGGTTGGAATCTTTATGAAAGTACCATGTAAATCTTTAAGAAAGGACCATGTAGGAGATACCTTTGGCCTTCAGTTGTGTCCTCCCATGACATAAAAATAAAAATACAGGTTATTTGAAATGGTTGATTAATTTGCTAGCTGAAACTAGTGCGATGAAATGGATGCTCTAAGATATGATAACAAGAAGATATCAATTATATACACAAAAGTTTAAAATCTCAGTTCATAACAAATCATACCAATGGAGACAGCTACATACAAACATGATGCAAAGCATGTCAAGGTTAAAAATGATTCACATATATGTGAACATGCTAGAAGAGAATCATGCTAATATCCTAGAGAATCACAAATGCTCATAAAGGATTACGCAAACAAAAATAATACTTGGAGATAAACATAATTGTTTAATTTTGTTGAATTTTGATCTTAATTGCAGAACTATGGTAGTGCTTGAAAAAATGAATAATCATAAGCATTAGCATTCACACATGAGACACAGAATTTACCCTAGGGAAACCCTCTACAACATGAGGGAGAAAACCCCAGTAATTTGAGTACTATCTATGGCTCGTCCAGTGCAAGGATCTCCAGTAAGGTTCCATGGAGTTTTCCATGTATTAGAAGCTATACCGGTGCTCCATTTCTGAGCAAGTGACTTTAATACAATAACTGTGAGCAAGGAAAAGGAAATGAATTGATCAACAAAAAGAAGTATTGATAAAATCTTGATAAAAATAAGAGGACAAAATAATTATTGTAGCTCATGGTATTTTTTTTTAAATATATTCTGCGGTTACCTTCTTTTGGGTCCGTCAGGGCTGCTGCTTGAGCTTGCAGAAATGAATTGAAACAGCAAGCAATGCTCAGAAAAGGGTAGAGAATCCAAATTGGGGATGATATTTGAAGCTTAACCATTGATGGTTGGGTTTGCTACTTTCATGCATTGGCCGCTTGGATGATATAGACACGGATTGGTGTTTCGGGAATTGGTAACAGAGGCCCAATTACAGTCACCACTAGACCTGTGAACCTCCTAAACATGCAACTGTCACAGCCCAGGACACCACACGAACATGTGGACAACACACAAAAAAAACCCCTAGCCCTAGAAACCAGAAACCAACATATCATGAAGAAGACACGCGGAGAACCAGACACGCAGAGAAATTTGGTTGGCTAAATAGATGACGAAATGAACAGTGGTTTTCCAAATAAATTCAGAGAAAAATTCCTTACGACATAACAAGCATCATAGAATGAGTTAATCAAGCCTTTAAGTAGGCTTCTTCACATGCTAATACCATGGGTTGCCCAAAACCATGGCCCCATAAACCACCAACCATAAACCCATTTGACCAAATCAAGGTTATCTCCATCACTCTTTAACCAAATCAATCTTAACCTAACATACCATGCCACATAAAAGATATGATGCAGTCTACCTATTTGTTAACAATATTGTTCTACAATACTATATGGACAAGTTTGCAAGTTTGAGATTTGAATTTGAGCCTACAAGAAAATATTCATCAAAATCTTCAATGTTCCCAAAATCCAAAAATACCTTCCCTAAAGATAAAATTTCTCCACCATCTACCTATATGTTCTAGTTGCTTTAACATACAATCATAGTATCATAACCCCGTACAATCAACCTTAAAGCATATCACTTAGATTGCAATCACCTCATGACTCTCCTCAAATATTGCCATCTTCTTGAAGCTTTTTTGACACATGTAAAATTATATGACCCTTTTATATTCCTCCCAACACCTCATCCCTCTCACCAAATCCAAAATCCATAATGACCAGTGCCCTACACAACTGTCACTTCCAATGTTAAGAGAAATTCCAATGTTAGCACTCCTGATTTATCAAATTCAAACATGTTTCGGACCATAATTTTCTTCTTTAATATATTTAGATATTGTCTGTAAATGATGGGCCAGAAAGTTTGAGGTCATGAAGAAGCAACCGCTTTGAAAATTTTAATTGATCATGGTGGCTTAGGGCCGCTTCCTACTACTCGTCGAATTAAGAATTTCCCCCCTTTTTAACTGCTTTTAAATTAAGTTGAATCAAACTTGACACAAAATGGGTGCTCTTTTATCATTTTCAAGAGTTGCTGATGATTCGTTTGGAAACCCCGAAAGTATAATATTACTAAAAGGATGCAATTGTCATCCCTTCAAAGAGTACTTACCAAGCCATATTTGCATCAAAATAGCCTCCCCCTACATACCCATTCGAACAGGGCAAGTGTAAGCAATCTGGGATGCGGGGGTTTCCTTAAATACCAGCCTCTTTGCCTATTTCATTCTGGAATTGGCTTTCAGCACAGCTTGACTGTCATTCATATGTTTTGCACAAGTGTTTCATACAATAAATAATAAAATATTATAATGTTAATAAAATTCATACTCTTCAAGAAACTAGGTTGATTTTATATTTATTCTTTGGGTGGCATTTTAATGAATGACATTCAACATGGACTTGGCCATCTGCATCAGCTGTTTGAGCCTCTTGACTTGCCCTTTGCTTTAAATTTAAGATGCAGAGACATGCTTTAGTTGTTTTTCTCAAGGGTTTGATTTCTTTTGTCATATGGATCTATTTTAACAAAGGCTGTTGAGGCAGCCAAACTATGATTATCCTTAAATAGACCTAAAGAATAAGGGTTTCCCTGTTTCTTTAGGCAGTTTAGAGTATTCTTAGTTAAACAAAAGTTACAGTTAGTAATTTTTGCTTCCAATAGATAATAGACAATAGTCAATGGGTAAATCATAATAGATCCTTTCCAAAGGTCGATTTGGAGTATGCTCGAAGTCACGATGACCATGATACAATGTTGTGAGGAATGGGGACCATGATATGTTGTAAGGAGGACCTACCAAGCTACTATAAGAGTGTGAGTGCCTAATAAGCATAGAGTTATATTTTCTTTGAAGCCCTTCAAAAATGTGTGTGTAGACATTGCCATGGACAAGGGCAAGGAGACACATTGCCTAAAGAGTTTGTGGCTAACACTATTTACTTTGATAACATGTTGACCACTGGAAAGGATAGATATCAAACCTAGAACCTGCCTTTGGCTGGAGGTTTCTACTACCATTGAGCTACATGCCTATTTATCATATACATCCTTAAACAATTATTCAGAAGTGTCAAAGACAAATTTAATACCTTTATTTGACAAGGGGTCTACCAAATACCTTGTTCTGTGAGAAATTCTACATTTTACAGACTGATAAATCTATCCAAATCTAACTTAAAGACCATATTGCTGACACTAATCATGACCACCTTAACAAATCTTCCATTGTTGAACATTCCCACAACTCCAAACACCTCATTTGTTTTGAACAAACCGAGATTCTCACTTTTACCTATCATTACTCTTTGTGCCTCATCTGAAAAGCTCTTGAAATAGAAAAATACCCTAACAATTTCAATCGCGAGGATGGCTATAAGCTCAATCATTCTGGGAAACCCTTAATCATTAACCCCCTCCTCCCATTTTCACTTTTTCCTTCTTGTTTTATCCTCTATAGTTTCCCATATTCTTTCTCAATTGCCCCATCTCCTTAATAGGCTTCCTTAATAACCTTTTGGTTCTTTTTCCTCTTTTCCTCCCTCTCTCTCACATATAATCCTAATTGCTTATTCTTTCTCAACCCCCTTTTTCTTCATCCTCTAACATTCCCTAATTTTCTTGCCTTTCTTGCCTCGGTTTCCAATCCCCACTTTTCATCTCAGATCCGCTTCCTCCCTTTCCAAGTTATTCTTCCCCAGTTGTAAATTATTTTATGTTTTCTTGTCTTATTCCTTCGATCCAGGATTATTTTTTAAGTTTATTGTTTCCCTCTTATCTCCTAATCCCATCTCTTATCTAACTTTTTTCGCTTAGGCCCAAGCTACCTTTAACCTCTTTTACCTTTTATACATATACATACTCTTATTTATACTTCCCATCTTGGGTCTATTTATTTATTTATATATTTTATTTTTATCTTTAACCTATCGTATTGATGATAATTGTTTTAGATATTTTTATCTAACTCATTCTATTTATTTATTATTTCTATTAACCATATATTAACAGTTAAATTCTTTCATTCAGTTTTTATTAGATCTTTTGATGATAAATGAAGTGTCCATTCAAAAGGTTGAGATGCTTCTAAACTTTGACAATGCAATCTAGAAATCTTATATAATAATGATCACTCACGGTGAAAACCTGCATGCTCATATTCTTAAATAAATCAACCTAGAAGTGTGGATTGCTATCTCCAATGCCTTCCCCTACAAGACACACTCCAGCTGAAACTTCCTAGGCAATTTCCAAATCCCATGCCACACTCCAGTTGAAACTTCCTAGGCAATTTCCAAAGCCCATGCCCTAGAGAGTGGATCAACAACTCCTTAAAAAAGGAGGAACCATGTATAAGGGGGAAATGGCTCACGGCCTCAATATTAATTGCGTGGATTTCTATCTCCAATGCCTTCCCCTACAAACCACACTCCAGTTGAAACTTCCTAGGCAATTTCCAAATCCCATGCCACACTCCAGTTTAAACTTCCTAGACAATTTCCAAATCCCATGCCCTAGAGAGTGGATCAATAAATCCTTCCCCTACAAGCCACACTCCAGTTGAAACTTCCTAGGCAATTTCCAAATCCCATGCCACACTCCAGTTGAAACTTCCTAGGCAATTTCCAAATCCCATGCCCTAGAGAGTGGATCAACAACCCCTTCAAAAAAAGGAGGAACCCATGTATAAGGGGGAAATGGCTCACGGCCTCAATATTAATTGGCTCACAAAGAACAAAACATGTCACCCATGTATAAGGGGGAAATGGCTCATGGCCTCAAGATTAATTGCACAGAGAACAAAACATGTCACAAATGGGATTTGAGCATAGGTAGAGACAATAACATTTCTTTTCCAAACCATCTGAACTAGACCCAATTGATAGAGGTACATGTCCTTTGTCAACCTCAACTAATTTTGTTTGCCATACCAAACAGTAGAAGGTTGATCATCACTTCAGTGCACATTTGAGGGATTTATACTAGAGAATTCCATGTTGAATTGGGCAGGGTATTTGAGAAAAAATTATTAGACATTGAAGGTCTGGTTACCTCATAGAAGGCACTACCTACTCTGCATACATGATTCAATAGCATTTTGAAGTCTAGGTAATGTTTTTGTCATGTATTTTGACCAGATTAATTAAGATCCTCCGTGACATTATAATAAACTCACACATATTTGTAGTAATGCTGATATACTGTTACAGAATACTTGGCTAACAGAATAGAGCATTGCTACAAAGCAAATATAGCATCATTCCTTTGAATTCTACTAGCTGGTAAAGTGTGCAGAAATTATCAAACAGGGCTATATAGCAGCTCTCCTTGACCAGGAAAATTGGACATGTAGTTCAAGTGACACTACAGCATTATTTGTAGGTAAGAAGGAATGAACTGTGGTTCAAGCAGTAGATCGAAGATAAGAAGGATGCATGCATCTACTGTGGAAAGCACAGAAACCTTGTTTAGGATTGTAGAATACTTATGATGAAGGAAACTGGGAGGCCCATTTTAGGGCCCTTGTCACTTCAGTTAGTTTTTAAAAAATCACATGAACCAATAGTAATAGAGAAATCAAACTATAGAACAACTGTGGGAGCATACATATTCAATTTTAGACCAAAAAACTTATCTTATTTGCTGCAGATACCATTTTGAGCACCCTTTTAAAGACACTTGTATTTGTGTATCTGGGTGCCCAAAAATATAAAAATGTGCCAAAACCACCATAGTACAGAATCAGGCCCTTGGAAGCTGGATGCCATTACTAAGCAGAGCCTTGCAGTGAAAAGGCATCATATTTTGAACATATGGGAAATAATTACACTTCTGAAAAAAACACAGCTTCTTCACAATGGGATATCGTATAGCTATTCCATGTCAATTACGCCATTAGAATCTAGACATTAAGAGATTGTATCTTCAACTCCTTCCTACAAAGCCTAGGCTGATTTCCTTATTATTTTAATAATATAGGATGACCAGAGATGGCCCAGCCTTGGTACATATTCAAATTCTAAACTGGACACTCAAGTCCCACAAAGGTCTATCTGATTTGTCATAGTATCAGGATTCTTGGGGATTAAAGGACAAAGTGGTTTTCAACTATATATCTCTCCCATAGTTCTCTGTGTGCTGGTGTTCTCTTGAGCTACATTGATAAGGATCTGCCACATATGCAGTGGGAAAATATTCTATCTGACAGGTGTCTATTGTGAAAACACATCAAATTATCAGATGTATTTTATGCAAAGAAAAAGATCAAATGACAGAAAGAAATTTGTGTCCTTAGTACTTACATCCAATACACAATCACAGATCTCGATTGTTTTATCAAGGATATGACAAATTCCCATGAGCTCTGAGCATTGTGATGGGTCGACTCAATTGGAGATTAGGATCTAGCCAATAATTTTTTGGAGCTTTGCCAACATAGCAAATGAGATGACATCTCAGAATTCTAATACTTCAAAGGAAACAGGGGACAAACAAACCTAGTCATGGTAGGATTGTATAGTGATTTCATGAGAACTATACTTAGTAGCATATGCCATCTATACCATACACACATTCCAGCTTGATCTTATGACTATGTGCAAAATCATCCAATTGTTTCATGAATTTCAAAAATGAAAAAGATCAAGAGACAAAGAAAAATGAATACTAACAACCAATTTAGAATCTCATACCCACAACTGTTTTTTCCAAACATATGACAAATACCCCGCAAGCTCTAAACATGATGATTGATTCGCTCAATTGAACATTAGGATCTTGAAAATAAGTTTTTGATGTCTTACATATTTGAACATTACAATAGATTCACTTAATTGCAGATTTAGTGTCCAGATAATAAGTTTGGATGCCTCACCAATAGGCCAGATGACAATACATCTCTGAAATTTGTAGGGTATGAATTAAATTATATAATCTCATCTTATCTTGCATTTATTAATTCAAAAAAAAAAGGATACAAGTTACAACAAACCTCGTCGCGGCTTCTAGGACATGGAATGGGAGCGTTGTACTTAGGTGGAGTGGGAACAAGGCAATTTAACCGGTTCACTTTGTCCGGGAAAAGACGTTCAAACCTCTCCCCTCTCACCATGGATTTGAGCTTGGAAATTGCAGCAACATTGTCCAGGCAGGGTATATACCCACTCATATTCTTAGGGCACAGTTTGAATCTCTCAACCTTGGTGTCCACCCCGATCTCGGTGCTCCCGTTCACATTCTCAGATCCATTGAATGATTTCTTGAAGATGTCCAGCTCAGAAATAGAGGTGTCGTTATCAGTGTCATAATCATCTAGGTTGTCATCCTCCCCCACCAAGAAATGATCCTGCATTACTCCATCCTTGTCCACTATGCCAAAGGAAGCTAGTGATGGTGGTGGTGGTGGTGATGGAGGAGGAAGAGGGGGGTGGGTTTTGTGATGTTTAGGGAAGAGAGGTCATAGGTTGGAGCCTCAATGTGTGCAAGGGAAACCATGTGGGATTGAACCGAAGAGGAAATCGAGCAAATAACGATCTGTACCTAGTCATAATCGCTTGCCCAGTGTTTTCCCAAGTAGAAGCATGTGATGGCAAGCAGCAGAAGACCCACTACCTTCAATGTGAGGGGACTCTTCAGGATATCCTCCTTCATTTTTTCTTCCTCCCTCTGGATCTAGATTCTATGAATTTTCCTTTGCTCATTGGCTTCCCATGTCCAAAAATGGTTGAGACAATTGATTTGAGAGTGAAAAACAAGGATAGCAATAAATTTGATTACCAGTCGATGGCTAATTGGTGGCATCAATTGTGTCAATTTTCATGGTTGAGATGGTGCTGATGAAAAGTCAAGAACATGGGTGGCTAATGCACAAGGAACATGAACAGAGCTGTGGTCTAGTTTTAACTCAAAGACTATGTTGTGGCTATTTTTAATATAAGGTTTTAAACTAGAAACAATGCAACTTCTCTATGCAAACCCATGCAAACTAAATTTGACCAGCAAATGCCATTTATGCAGCAGGGAGGGGCGGTTGCCATGACAAGATGTTCAACCACCTCCAAACCAAGAATAAATGCCAAACCGAGAAAAAAAACTAGTCTTTTATAGTACGGGCTCTACAAATATCACCCATGGCGCTCCAGAACTGCCGGACAAGTATTAATTCTTGCACATGATCTAGGAACTAAGATTCAATCTCATCAAAGAATTATTAACAATTACTCATGAATTAGCAATAACTGGAATACCCCATAGGTTTCCTCTCTGTATATTATATAAACAATAAAGGATT
>LPNX010865727.1:148502-186002 GCA_001517045.1 Pseudotsuga menziesii
TATCCAATCTTGTCCATAGATCCTTTGGGTGTTCAGCAGAATAAAAAACAAAGTACAAGTCATCATCAAGGGCCAGAGCTATTGATCCAAAAGCTCTGTCAATGTCATTTAGCCAGTCATTCTCATTCTCATAAGTCTCTCTTCCAATTCCAATAGACACCTCATAGAGACCTCGTCTCTTGAGATATGCAATCATCTTCAACTTCCATTCCGAATAGCTTGTGAATGGGGTGAGAGGAGGGATTGATGAGTCCATTCGAAGTTGTACCTGATAAAACCTGCAAATCAAAACAAAAGGCACCGTAAGGTCAAATTGAGCTATTGCTCACATTTCATGGAGAAATCTGTCAAAAAGCTTGTTCTTGAGAGATTGATCTTTGTTCCACCGCATGCTCTGATACCATATTAATTCTTGCACATGATCTAGGAACTAAGATTCAATCTCATCAAAGAATTATTAACAATTATTCATGAATTAGCAATAACTAGAATACCCCATAGGTTTCCTCTCTCTATATTATATAAACAATAAAGGATTACAATTCCATGCATAGCAATGGCTTAACTCAATGAGTGAGTCTAGCTTAACTGACTCTTTGCCATGCAATCTCACTCAGTTAACCACTTGACAAAAAACCTTAATTGACTCACCAATCCTAACTGAAGTTGGAGTGCAATAAATGATTTAATCTCAACTGAAGGAGATAAAACACATGTCATAGCAACCAACCATCAAGTGCCAGTACTGCATGAATCCAATAAACCTTGATGAGGTTAACTGAAGCTGAACTGACCATCAGAAGTTGGTGAAGGCGCCTAGTTCACTCCAGTTCATTAAATAATAATAAAATAATCAATAAATAATGATTAAATAATATATTTAATGCATGGAGGCGCCTTAACTGACTGTAACTGATTGGTTGAACTGAAAGTAACCCCCAGTTAGCAATTAGGTGCATGAATGTCACCCAGATCACCCCTGGAGTGCTCCAGTTAGCCTCCTTGACTGTAGGGAAGGCTAAGTTAGCCTCCTTGACTGTAGGAATGTGTGAGGATGACTGGGATGATGGTAATTAATGCTCCACTGATGTCAATTAAACTTAGGATAGTGGTTTAACTAGGCCAATTTGACCGAAAGAGTGTGTATGATGGTAAATGTCTCCAACAACAAGTGCATTTCTGACAAACTCAACAGTCACGGTAAATCCCATGAACAATGAAACCTGGAGGAGAAATAGGAAGTTGTGACAAACTCAACAGTCACGGTAAATATCATGAACAATGAAACTTGCAGGACAAAGAAGGGAAGCAACCGAAAACCTTGACCTCAACCTGAAAACATGCGGAGGACCAGCAGAAATTTAAAACAAACTGAGGACCAGTGGATCACGAAGAGGACATGCGGAGGAGAAAGGTTGGCTGAATAGAAGACGAAAGGAACAGTGTTTTTCCGAACATGTTCGGAGAAAAATGCCTTACGGCGTAATTAAAAATATTTTTTTTTCTATTTATTTATTATTTATTTTTCAAACAACTCATAATCAAACTAAGGATTATTTGCAAGTCAAAGTATTCACACCACAATACCACAATTAATTAATGGTAGTCTCAACGCGATAGAAAAGATAGTCAAAGGCTTGCAATATAGCACTCCCTCCATTGATGATTAATTACTCAGCTGCAAAAAAAAGGCCAATGGTCAAAGAAAAGGAACACATAAAGTTATAACCAAATAACTTGTTTTTCCCCAAACATCCAAAGGCCAAAGAAAAGGTTTAACTAGAGTCCTTTCGTAGTTACAAGGTTATCAAGACAAATTGTTGTTTTATCGTGTAGACCTTTGGAATGGACATTTGTAGTTACAGGTAAGTTGTTTTTTCTATGAAACCAAGCCTAAAACTTTACAACTGAAGGTTAATTGAAAATAAAGTACATCTAATATTGTGTGAAATCTGTCTTTGTTGTTAGTTGCTTAGCAATTGCCACAAAAAGGTTATCACAAGACAATAATTCTATAGCTTTGAGTGGGGAAAAATGTCTACATAGTACGGAGCACTATATATTTGTATATTTATCACCGGACGTATATAAATTACCAATAAATAGATATCAACCTGAGATGAGAATAGATAGTGTACAGTTGGATGAATACTGACAACAAGGTGTAGTCACACAAAAACCACTAATTTAGTGAAAAAAATCACTGGTACCATGTAACATTTTCCAATTTAAATAATGTATTTTTTAAAAAGAACTTGTAATTCTCTTTATGGACACGGAGTAGTCATAAATGAAAATTTGTATAAATTGTGTGAGTGTTAGTGTAGACAATAGCAACGAATGGGTGTGCTTGTGTTATGTAAGTCGTAGCAATCGCCTAACCAATGTAGGTTTTGTAGAGATGGAATAAATTGTTCTAATTGTGTTATCTTTATTTCTGAAACCTACATGCAACATTATATGGTGTGTATATCTATTCGGACTAGGGGTTAACTTCTCAAACAGGCTCAATGAGATTAAAAACGTAGTAGTGGAGCTATGAAAAGATAAAACAACCAGTAGCTTGGCCAGAGTTAAGACATTGCAGAATGCATGGATTGGTTTTGGACCACGTGGTAATACATCTAATATTCATAGTTTATATTTGTATATCTTAAAAAAAAACTGCATTTTCAAAGATAATGACAAGAACGACAACCCAAGATGAGAGCGTACAGTTGGGACGACTATTGACATGCAGGGTGGAATCCATCTATAGTGTTAGAATTTAGTAAAATGTACAAATTCATTGTCAAATTTGTAATTTTTTTTATTGCTGGAGTGACAAGTATAAATGACGAAATAAATGGCCAATTATTATGTGGTCATTTTTAGTCTAGATATCCCGTGACCAAATTTGGTCATTTATCTTGGTCGTTTTTAGTTGGTTTTTATCCCATGACCAAAAGTGGTCATTTATCTTGGTCTTTTTTAGTTATCTCACTTAAATTTATCAATTTTGGTCATTTATCCCTTCAAAAAAACTGTGGTGACCAGAAATTTTGGTCTCTTGGTCACTAATCTCTCATTTTCCACTAGTGTAGGTTGGAAATGGAGAGAGTGAGACATGGTCCAGACATTTCCATTGATATTGTGACCGATTCTAAAAGAGTTGATGACATAACAACCTCTACATCAGAACCATAGGTGAAGTGGTTGTGTCCAACGGACCCAACTCAAATTCCAACATCAATAGAGCCTCCAACCAACAATCCATAAACGAGACATGTTGAATCTCTTGAAGACATAGGTATATTGAGAGACACCGATTATCAAGCGTTGGACCTATGAGCAATGATTCATTAGAGGAAATTTCAACTCAAAATGGGCCTTTTAACTTTAACTCAAATTCCATGTCATCATGTGTTAGCCAATGAAATTGCTTTAAATTTGAAATACCGTATAGGTCTTAAACACTTTTTTAATATAAATTTGGGGATAGGTATCATAAAAAAAACTACTTTTTTTGTTTGTATTTTCGACATATTTCCCTGTGTTTTTACTCAAATTTTGATCGAGAGAGCTCGTTGGATGCGGAATTAAATTCTGCATCCAACAAGTACCCACTCGGCATACATTTTATGGACCCCGCTACCCCAAAAACAAGAAATAATTGAAAAAACGTGATGATGACATCATCATCACATCATCATGCCGAGTGGGTACTCGTTGGATGCAGAATTTAATTCCACATCCAACGAGCTCTCCCGATCGAAATTTAAGTAAAAACACGGGGAGATATGTCGAAAATACAAACAAAAAAGTAGTTTTTTTCTTTTCTTCCTCCAAAATTAATAAATATTATTTTATTATTTTAACTATTATTTTATTAATTTTTTTTAGGAGGCCCATTTTGAGTTGAAATTTTCTCTAATGAATTTGCAATCTCTCCCAGAAGACCACAACCATGTCAAGCGCACTCCCAATATGGACCAACATGTGAATGAAGCACCACAACAAAGAAGCCTTGGGATTTGTAGCTCATGTACACCTTCCCTACCTCGACTGTTTACTGTAAGAAAAAGGACTCCTAGATGTATCCATGTGGATGAAAGTTATCTACAGGATTTGAAGGTAATTTTCCCAAACAAACTATCAATTGGCAATGTAGCAAATTAATGAAGGAATATTTTGAATCCAAAGGAAATGCAAGTAAATGTAAATTATTACTATGTTTGTTAAAGTCAAATTTTTTAGTTGTGGTTAGGAGAATTATGGGCATAAATATGGTTATAAGTTCAGAGGCTAACAATCATATTGTTAGAAATATCCAATCTACTTTTAATCCGATCGGGAAGACGCCTTGTACTAAATATTTTTGTGGGGCTCATCGTGTGTTATTAGAATCAGTTGTAAGAAAGTCCATAGGGAAACATTGCCTCCTTTCACACACTTCTCACATACTTAAATTAAATAGAAAAAATGTTAAGAAGTACTCTGTTGTAAGAGAAAATATTCTAACTCTAGGTGGAAAAGATTGTTGGGATTTTATTGGCAGGTTTTTCTCATCGAGATATGAAGCTAATTGATGTTGTTAAGGACTTATTAGAAAATTTATAGCATGATCATACCAGACCTTCATCTAACCAATGAGATGTGATAAAGTTGAAAAAATGTACTAGGAAACGTGAACCCCACGTCAAACACTTCCTTGACACAACACAGATAGAACTCTATGGGAGATTCAGGAACGAGCACACATAATTGAACCTAGGCCAAAGTTCCTTTCAGAAATCTAAACCACGGTACATTCGTATATGCATTGATCAGAACACATGCTGTTGTAGATACCATGTAGAATATGAATATTTTGATGACACATATAAACATATATTTTATGATTTGCATAGTAACCTTGAGCAGGGCTGTAATGAATCAATAATACCACCGAATGCATCGAGAGATTTTATCGTCATCATCATGTGTCCAAGGCACGAAGGACAAAATTATTATGGAAAATCATGTCCATATGGGAATTGTTCGAGGTGCAGTGGGTTTTCTGTTTTGAACCGTTGCATTCATGGAAACGATGATCATCAATTTGGCAATATGAGCGTGGAGATGCAAAGCTTAAAGTATGTAACCTATCAATCAGATAGTGTGAAGGAAAGTAAAAAGATTGCATTGGTGAAGTCACAGGTGCAAATAATTATTTCATGTTTTTCCTCTTACATGTTCAGTTTCTACATATACATTCTTTAAAGGTCACATTCTAATATGACCCTTGTTTTAATGGAAACAGGTATGGGTATGTGTTTTTTTTATGGAGTTCTGCAAGAAAACTGAGCAGTATGTTCAACATGTGCATGTAGCGCGATGGAAGATGAGAAGTACAGAAAATGTAGGGACAAATTTCCCATTGGGGCCATATTGTGAATTATGGATTTTGTAGAAAACTACATGCTTCAGCCACAAAATGAAATTCAGAGTCAATACTACCATTCTGGCCAAGTTAACATCATGCTAAATATTACGTATAGGCATGGCCCTGAGAGCAGCATTAACAATAAGATAATATAGAAGGATAAAAACTTTTACATAAGTGATGAGATATGACATGATCTGCATTATGTGCAACATTGTGTTCGATTTTTCTATGATCAGATAAACAAGGGAGATATACAGATGGATCAACATTGGATATGGTCATATGGTTGTGTGGGCCAGTTCAAAAATGCCCAAGTCTTCCAATGGATGAGTATGTTACATAAGACTTATAATGTGCCGTATATATGGAACTACTTTGAGATTGGGAATGACAAAGGTGAGCATAAAAAGGCTGGTGCATGCATCAAGACCACACTACAAAGGGAGGAGATGAGGTTTACTAGAAACCCCCATATAAAAGATGAATAATCCATAAATCGATGGTGCTCTGCAACAATGTTAGGCTGAACTAAAGTGCAACATACATCAACAGGGGTAGGAAGGCCAGTCAGGAATTTTTTGGCATGTCGTTGACATATATCGATCTCGTTCCTAGAGTTGCAGCACCATACAAGGAATACATGGATTTCATTTGGTTCAAAGTTCAAACAACCCCCTATTTGAAATATGGACGAGGAAACTTGCTTGTTTTTGCATCCCTTGTAGCAATGGTGAATGGGATGAAAATGAATGGATGGATTGGGTTGATGATTGGGATCATGTGTCACTTGCAGTAGACCCATGTGTAGTCGGTGAAACAAACCACTTAGACGAGGTTTAGTCAGTGATTTTGACAAACCACGACCATATCTCAGATCTTGTATAACCAGGACAGATATATGTTGTTCTTTCCCTGAAAGACAATGAATGGGGCACAGATTATTTGTTGGCACGATGCATTCGAGATAAGCAAATCCTGAATGGATCGTTGATTTATGATGAAGAAAATGAATTTCCTATTAGCTTGATGGTGGTTGAGAGTGAATATCTTAAACTAGATGGGAAATCAAGAAGAACTAGTGGGCATGTATTCGTGGATTAGAGATTCGGTTTTGTGGTCTATCACTTCACAAAATTAATTGTTGGCATGAACATCCATCTAAAAAAATTGTCAAACAATAACTCAACCAAGGTACGTTACTTATTTCCTCATTTAGAGCATGAGATATTGATGGAGGAAATTAGCAACAGAGAGGATACAGATGGCTATATTGAATGAGATTGGGTAATTGCGTTTACACTCCACTTGGGTGAAACCCTAGTTTGCATAATCTGGCCTGGAGGCATGCCTAGGCCATGCAAAGTCGAGGGGGAGGACACCCTGTCCATAATCCCATGCTAAGATCTCAACAGAATTGATGGTTCATCCATCGAATCCTCGGTTAACGTTCTATGGTGAGTTGTAGGCCTGCAAAAGCCATTTAGGGATGCCTCAACCAATTCAAGGTCAAGGTACCCATACCAAACCGTGTGGTGATTTCCAAATCCATCAGCAACTGCAGGTGTTTTTGGGAATGACCTCCATGGAAACGCTGCCCCCAACTGCATGGCACAGGGGTTTGTAGGGTCGGTGCATCATTGCAAGGGTTGCATGGACCCTAATGGGGCGAAACCCTAGTTTTCAAAATATGTCCTGAAGGTATGTCCAGGCTATACAGAGTCGGGTGCAAGGTAACTATGTATATAATTGCATGCCACAATCCCAATGGAACCAACGGTTCATCCATTAGATCCCCGGTCAATGTTCTATGGTGAATTGCAGTAGGCTTGCAAAAGTCGTTCAGGGACGCCTAGCCAATTCAAGGTCGGGGTATTAAAACCAAACCGAGAAGCAATTTTTTATTTCATTGAAGCCTGTAGGTATTTTTGGCATGGTCCCCATGGAAAATCCACCCTCTCCCACTTGGAATAGGGTTTTGTAGGGCTGGTGCACCATTTTCAGGGTTGCATGGACCCCATTTTCATGTGACTTTCAACTCGACATAACTCAAAAATCAGAGGTCAGGTCAAAAATACATTGACTCCATTTGTCTCCTGGCATACCATTACCTCTAGTGGGCCCTCTCCACTATTTTTTCATGGACCAGTGAGTTTATTGTGCATCGGTTTTGTAGACTAGGGTTTTGCTCAGTTTCCTTCAATGCAAGTCTCGCATTGGTGGGTCAACTTTGCAAAACTCTCCACTGTGCTAACATTGGTAGTGTTTCCATATTGGCATCGGCCATGCACACTTATAAGAGCCAAAGACATGAAATCTTGCTGCTCCATTTGGTATTTCACTCCTAGATTGAGAGTGACCAAGTGTCCCTAAACGACATTTTCATGTGACTTTCAACTCGATGTAACTCGACAACAAGAGGTCAGATCGACAAGCCATCAAGTCTGTTGGTATCCTGGTAGGCCATTACCTCTAGTTGGACCTGTCCACCATGTTTGTATGGCCTAGTGAGTTCATTGTGCATCAGATTCATAAAATAGGGTTTTGCTCAGTTTCCTTCAATGCAACACTCGCATTGGTGGGTCAACTCTGCAAAACCCTCCACTGTGTCAGTGTTGGTAGTGTTTCCATATTGACATTAGCCATACACATTTTTCGAGCCAACAACATGCAATCTTGCTGCTCTTTTTATATTTTCGCTCCTGGACCAAGAGTGACCAAGTGTCCCTAAACGACATTTCCATGCGAATTTCAAATCGATATAACTCGACAACTGAAGGTCGGATTGACGAGCTGTCAACTCCGTTGGTCTCCTAGAATTCTATTACCTCTAGTGGGACCTCTCCACCAAATTTTCATGGCCCAGTGATTTTATTGTGCACCGGTTTTGTAAACTAGGGTTTTGCTCAGTTTCGTTCAATGCAACTATCGCATTGGTGGGTCAACTCTGCAAAACCCTCATAGGGACTTCACTTGTTGGCCAATATCCTATCACATTAGTTCATATTTTGGGTTTTAAAATAATCAAAAATTGAACCAATATATTGCACGTATTGGGGGGATGAGGGGTTTAAGGTGGGGGTGGGTAGGGTGGTTTATAAGGATTGAGGTATAAAAAGGGGTGGGGAGGAGGTTTTAAGTATTGGGAGGGGGTTTCAACAAAAAGAGTTTGGTTCAATATCTCTTGAAATTAAGGGTATTCTTTAATATCCCACGATCGCACGTGCTATGTGAGAGGTTCACTAAGTGAGGTCCCTATGAAAACCCTCCACCATGCCAGTATTGGTATTGTTTCCATATTGGCATTTGCCATACACACTTGTCAGACCCAATGACATGCAATCTTGCTTCTCTATTTGTTTTTTCACTCCCGGATAGAGACTGACCAAGTGTCCCTGAATGACATTTTCATGCAATTTTCAACTCGACATAACTTGACAACTGGAGGTCGGATCGACAAGCCATTGACTTCGTTGGTCTCTAGAATTCCACTACCTCTAGTGGGCCCTCTGTTTTCATGGCTGAATGGGTTCATTGTCCATCGATTTTGTAAACTAGGGTTTTGCTCAATTTCCTTCAATGTTGTCCAAATATTGTGTACTTGCAGATTTGAATTTCAAATTATATTATCTTCATGATTGGGTATATTCTAGAATTGGCTATGAATTCTAATTTTGAAATACTTTGGGTTGAATTTGTTAAGTGATTTAACACATCTCTTGAAAATAATTTTTTTAACATATATATTGAAAATAAAAGAGTAGATTTATTGATGTTGTAGATTTTTGTAATAAGAGATTCTCGATATGTTATATGCTTGGAAAGAGTTCCCTAAGGGATGTATCTTCATGGTGTTAACATACACTTGGACTAGGGTTTATTTTGTTGGGTTTCCTTGTGATATTCAGATGAACATAAGTGAAATATTGGACCATAGTGACCACCTTCACACACCTTTTGAGGAGAAGCAAATGACGATAGTAACCACCTTGGCACACATATTGAGGATAAGCATTGGATAATTGTAACCACCTCTGACACATATGTTGAGGAGCATTGGGAACAAGAAGGTGTTGTACAAAACTAGAGGAGGAATGCATTACATGAGGAAACTTCGATATGCATGAGGACACTAGGGTTTATATATGTAAGTAAACCTTGGAGAAGGAGATATACTACTAGAGGAATTGATGGTTTTCTTGCAGATTCCATAGCTCTTGTTATGATGTCAAAGGAGGTAGAATTATGGTTTCAACCCTATAGAAGATACAAAGAAAAGAGCTAACGTCTTTGGTGATATTGCAGTCATGTTCTTGTATGATACATGGAGGTTAGGGAAATACCATGGAAAAATTAACTTGATAAGTATCAAGATTATTTTGATTCCTTGCTTAGAAAAAGATTTTTTTAAGTTTAGTTGATTTTCCATGGAGGTCTTGGTGCTTGTGTTGATGCAATAGTCAAAGACCTAGGGTTTGAGGAAACATCCTAGGATAGACATGTTGACATTGAAACTGGTGCTAGACTTCTCTGAAAGGCCATGTGCTTCTACGATGAAAGATGATCAGGGTTTATAAACCCTAACGAGGAAAACAATTATAGTGTGGATACCTTAATGACAACAATGATAGTTTGGGGCTAGCGCCACTTATGGTTTCCAAATATATATACATACATATCATATATAGACATATATATGAGAGCTATTTCAATTGTCCAAATATTGTGTACTTTTGTAGGCCATCAAGATGATGACTAAGGATAATCCTCTAAAATAAAAGGAACTTGCTAGCCAAAACAACCCTTCAAACTATGATTGTACACCCAAAGAGAACATGTCTCTACCAAATGAAGGATCAATAGGGATGATGTGTCTTTTATAGAAGACACATATTCATGAACTTGTTTCATTTTTTATTTGTCAAGGAAGAACAATTTTTATGTCTTGGAGCTCCTCACACGTGCTTTTTCTTCTGTATTATTTAGTTTCTCTTATGTAGAACCACTTAGACCATATACCGAATCTACAAGAGAAAATAGAAAAAAAACTAGGGTTTCATGAATTACAAACCATAAACCTAAAAAATAGTGTTTATATATTTACACATATAACTATAAACTAGGGTTTTATAAAGTACAAATTAACATACATAGAGATCATGTGCTATGTTAGTCTTACTTACGTAGAAATACTTAAAGAACCTACCTAAGCTACATGTATAAATACAAAAAAAATTATGGTTTCATGAACTACAAACCACAAACCTAAAAAATAAGGATTACAAATACCTCTAGACCATATACCTAATCTATAAGAACAAATGTCAAGAATACTAGGGTTTCTCAGAACTAGAAACCACAAACTTAAAAGCTAGGGTTCACATATTTAGACATAGAACTGCAAACTAGGCTTTATGAACTCATTAGATTTATATAATTATATTTGTTAGTCTCACTTAACTAAAAACTAGTAGAACCATATACCTAGAAGATATATACCTACACTACGACATAGCTAGGGTTTCATGAACTACATTGGATGTAATTTTTCTTTCAATTATGCATGTGGTTAAATCATGTTAATGGTGTTGATAGGACGTTATCATCATAGAATACAAAGTCAACCTCTTTTGAAACCGACATGCATTGACATAGACCTCAATCAATCTTGTTTTCATGAAGATCGGATTGTCAAACTAAGAATGATTTCCAGCCAAGTCAAAATGATTATGACAGTCCAAAACACTAATTTCTAGCTTGCCAAAATGAGTGTACAATCCCAAATGCAAGTACTAATGATAAACAAGAGTTGAAATGGCACTTTGAATTAGTGAAAGGTGCTGTCAAAACAAAAGTATTTCGAGCCAAGCATTTAGCATTATGACAGTCCTATATTTCACTTTTTAGCTTGTCAAGACAAAGGTACAATATTTTAAGTAAACATCAGTGATAAACAATTTTATAAGTGCCATGTTTCCAAGCCAATGGGACTCTTAAACCAAATCAAATTTACAGTCAAGTAAAATTTCTTATGACAGTCCAAGATGTAATTTCCAGTCAAGTAGGAATGATAACAAGTATATTCACTTGGCTTTTGATGACACAATGACTTGCAAGCAATTCAAGGCCTTTTCTTATATTTTTCCAAGTTATGGATGTTTATATACCACTGTCAAATTTCTTTTAGTATGGTTGGGAATGATTGTTTAGATACGGTCACTTTAAGGTGTCTTTGTGCCACTTTAAATTGATTTATGGACAAATTTGAGGTGAGGCGTTAGTGAGTGGGAAAGATAGGAAGGCAAGGAAGTGGCCTTTGGATATGATAGGCGTGTAAGAAGGATATTATGGCTGCCCTAAATAGGATATGACAATCAAGAAGTTAGGGTATATTAGGATGAGTTAGTGGTGATCTAGGGCTGTCCAAATGGATATTACAGTTAGAGATATTATAGAGCATCTTTATCCCATAATTTTTTAATGTATGAGTTGTGGAAGATGAGCTATGTTTTACCTTTTTCACTATGGTTTATAAAAGGAGTGCTCATGGATCTCTAACCCTAGCTTATGTGAAGTAATCCATGCTGAAGCTTTGAAGTATTTTATTTGATTAGTCTATAAATAATATGTGACATATGACTACAATCCTACGTACGCTAATATACAAACAAAAAGGTACTTTATAAGAGGTCCGCAAGAGATGGTTAGGTAGAGTTGTTGTTAGGGTTTCCCTCCTAGGTTTAGGGTTTCATCATTCATTAGAGGAAATTTAAACTCAAAATGGGCCTCCTAAAATGAATTAATAAAATAATAGTTAAAATAATAAAATAATATTTATTAATTTTGGCGAAAGAAAAGAAAAAAACTACTTTTTTGTTTATATTTTCGACATATCTCCCTGTGTTTTTACTCAAATTTCAATCGGGAGAGCTCGTTGGATGCGGAATTAAATTCCACATCCAACGAGTACCCACTCGGCATACTTTTTATGGACCCCGCTACCCCAAAAACAAGAAATACTTGAAAAAACGAAATGATGACATCATCATTCCATTTTTTCAGGTATTTCTTGTTTTTGGGGTAGCGGGGTCCGTCAAAAGTATGATGAGTGGGTACTCGTTGGATGGGGAATTTAATTCCGCATCCAACGAGCTCTCCCGATCGAAATTTGAGTAAAAACACAGGGAGATATGTCAAAAATACAAACAAAAAAAGTAGTTTTTTTTATGATACCTATCCCCAAATTTATATTAAAAAAGTGTTTAAGACCTATACGATATTTCAAATTTAAAGCAATTTCATTGGCTAACACATGATGACATGGAATTTGAATAAAAGTTAAAAGGCCCATTTTGAGTTGAAATTTCCTCTAATGGATTCTAAACCCTAGGTTATGCATGCTAACCCCAAAACACCGTTTGGTTCAGGGTTTTCTCATTGATTATAAATCCTAGGTTATCCATGCTAACCTTTAAACTTTAGTTAGGGTTAGGGTTTCCTCATTGATTATAAACCCTAGGTTATGCATGTTAACCCTTAAATAATTAAAATTGCAACAAGTACAATAGATCGTTAAAATTGCAAGTGCTCAACAATATCATAAGAAATATGTATGTATTCAATAAGAGTAAGCAATGCCCACTTCATCTTCAAATGATATGAATTGCCAAATTTATCAAAATCAATGTTTGCAAAGTAGAAAACAAATGCAAGCCAATAACAATCATGTTCAATATGATTCTTAGCTCATAAATACTATGAAATTTCTAGTCAATCAAAGGGTAAGAGAAGATCATTCCAATATTAATTTCTAGCTTGCAAAATCAGACAATAATTAGTATGTAAATACCAAACGAAAACAAGTACTTTCTATTGCAATTTGGACAATGAATAAGACTGTAGGTATTAGTATGTTGGTTCAATATGTGTTAGGCTTCGTCAACAATAAGTACTCCAAGTGCATAAACTATAAACTACTATTGCATTTTACATATTGTATGCAAATATGTAATAAAAGAAAAAGTAATATAAAAAAGTGCAAAATTATATATTAATATACACAAATTTCCAATCATATACAGTACTAGAGAAAAATGGAACATCGTTCCCAATGTCTATATAATGGAAACTCATGCCGTATACAAAATATGGCAACTCATGCCAAAATGCCACATCATGGCTACTGTACATAGGAGAGTCTCTCAATCCTCCTTCCCACCCTTGGAGCTCCTAGGTGCACCTCCAAAATAGATCTTCCTCTTCTTCAAGCTAGATGAAGCTTGGTTCTTTTGGCCTCTTCGACCACCTCCCCTTGGGATCTGAAACAAAAACAATCAAATGTCAACTCCTATAGGAAATTATACAAGTATAAAACAAAATCTAAAAAACAAATTGTGTTTTCAAATCTTAAATAGCTCACCTCAGACGAGACCGTAATTGGTGAGTGGGATACCCTCCTCTGTGATCCAAGTCTCTCGGCAATGCCACCCTACAACATTTAAATAGTAAGATAACTCATACAATTTACTGCCTATGTTAATTTTGTTGAACATTGCATGAGATTATCATAAACTAACCAATCTCACTGTGAACACGACAGGTTGGTCCTAGGGGCTGGCAAGTGGAGAAATCAGTTGGTCCTCATGGGTGGTAGGTGGAGCAGTGGGTTCGACAACCTACTATGATTCTAGGGTGGATGACATAGCGGAGGATGTATCAACATTGACATTGTATACCAAAATAGGGGGCATGGTGGGAGAGGGCGTGGCCTAGAGTGGGCGAAGTGGTGATGTACGACGAGAAACCCCAACTGGCTGTAAAATGGAATGGGCCACCATGGAATAGGAAACAAGGGTCATGGGGGGATATGGGGGAGGGGGATAAGGTCTAGGATGGGGTGGAGGGATGGCTGAATTTGGATCGATGATTTATAATGGTCGGAGAGGGGAGGGTGGAAACATGGGAAATTGCAAGGGAGGGGGGGGATGGGTAGGGTGGGGGGGAGTGAGCAAAGGCTGTGACAAAGAAGGGGGAGCTAGATGGAAGTGTGTCAGGTGGATGGGATCCAAGGGATGGATAGAATGGGGTGGGTAGGGATGCATATAAAGGGAGATGTATTCCAAGGGATACACCTAGCAAATATGGTGGGAAAAAGGAATTCGATGGAGAGATAGTGACACCGACATGCGTATGTACTCATACCTGCATAAATATTCATGGCCTCATATATTAGTACATAAAAAATATAACTCTACAAGTCTAAGCCATCAAAACTGAAATTAAATTTATACTTTATTACAAGATAACTACTCACAAGAGGATTTGCTGATCCCTGGAGGGGATGGCTGGTCACTCACTCCTATAGATAGTAGTTCATTTGCACAAAAATATTTAGATTCAATTACTAGATATTAACAACATTGGATGACAAGATTAACAACTAACATTAAATTTAATTAGTGAAAGAAAAATACCTATGTGTATGGTGTTGCGATGTCCTCTGTAGCTGCCATGGCTCCGTCTAGGTTGAAAGAACCAACGTCCTCCCACCCAGGTGTTGGAGACTCAGAACTAAATAGTTATACATTAAAACAAATCAATTCATCAACATGTGATTATAAGTTAAATTTATTAGAAATTATGGCATTGCATAATGTATAATCAATACTTGAAATTTAAATAAAACAATAACTAACCCGGCGTAGGTAGTTATCTATGGCATGCTCCTGCGTGGGAACATCACATGGATGCCCACAATGAGAACACCAATGTGGCACTGGTCCCATCAAGCTGGATGGATCATCCTAGCTACCACTTGTAGCTGCTCTCCCTCGCTCAACAACAGTAGACCATGGAGAAGTGTGTCTCTCAGGGTGGTCTTTCTTTCTTTGCGAGGACATAGCCACAAATGTGGTATGCCTAAGAAGGTGATGTGTGGCACATCTAACGGACTCATGGATCTCATCTAGCCTGCTACCTAACCCAGGGGGTTGAGGAAGTGTGTTTTTCTCTCACCTAGGTGCAGGAGGTCCTTTGAGTGGGTTCTGGTGGGCGTGAGGTTGATCTTGGGCCGAGCCAAAACTGTATCCCTGGAACTCAATGATGTCAAAGTAGTTCACATGGAACCCTAACAAAAATCAGCCCATAGTTTTCTAAGAAAATACTGTGGGACCTCGACAATGTTGCATGGAGACTTGTCAAATACCATGAACCATTTCTTCCTCCACTTTTCCCTCTATGGATGGTAATTACACCAATCCATGAAAACTTGACTCTTCTTCACATTTGGAGGTTGTCCTATTCTCGGATCTATAAATTTTCTCCATAGTTGGGATTTTGTGATATTTAGGTTTTTTATATCCTCTTTGGGCATACCAATGCCATAATGTTTTCTCATTTGATCCTTATATTCGCTCAAATCAGTTATCTCACTATGGAAAATGTTTATTGACTCTATCATGTTTTTTAGTGATGTGGCGAGGGAAACCTGAGAGGGTTCCTTGGTGTTCTTCAGTTCATCACTCCAAATTGTTAATTGGTTTAAATCCCCATGTAATTCATCTTCAGGATTTTCTACATTTAATTCAGGGTCTATGTCCTCTGATTAGTTTGTTTCATTCCTTTGTTGGGATGGTTCATTGGTATTTGTCATTATGTTTAGGTAATTTTTACTTGCAATACAAAATTTTCCCATTTCAATTCATTTTCAAATTTTTTTAATTTTTAATTTTATTTGAAAAACAATAAAAAACATCAAATTAAACAAAAAAAATTGGCATCCCTACTCCATATACCTTACTCCAATGCCATGGGTGTCATTTTAGCCTAGTTGGACACTTCCGTTGGGCTCCTTGGGGGTCATTTTCGCCTCTTTGGGGGTCGATTTCGCTTCCTTGGGGGTTGTTTTCTCCTGCTTGTGCACTCGTTGGTGGGTTGTGAACAAAACAAATTGTTCACTATTTTTTTTAAACAGAGGGACGTGCACACATCCCTATGTGCGATCACAAAAAACACATGCACGCGTCCACATACTCATGCGCAGACTTATACGCAAGCGCATCATTAAGGGCATGAGCGCGCTTCTGCTTTCCATGCTGGTAATCCGACATGGAGGTTTGCCACTGCCGAAGCAGGAGTGCATGTGCAGATACAAGGGTGCATGCACACTCTTGTTTTTTTCCGCTCATGTGCTCCCATTGCATCATATTTGGGTAGCAGGTTGTTGTGGGAGCTCGTTAGTTAATGTTAGTATTTGTTATGTTACTATATGATGGGATTAGTTAGGGTAGATAGGGTAGAAATTAGGTAAGGTAGGAAAGGCTACTCTAAGGCACGATATTTGTTTGTGTATGATATGTTACAGTAGATTAGATAAGGTAAGATAAGTGATGAAATGTAAAGTGGGATAAGAGATTAGGTTATTTTATGGCAGGGTGTGCTATATTAGTGGAGATTGGGTTAGGGTGTAGTAGGATTGTCTATAGTAGGATACAATAGATTAGGTAGGTAAGGATAATCTAGGGAACGATAGATTATATAATGTAGGGTGGTCTAGGGTATATTTGGTTAGTTATGGTAGGTAAATATAAAATATAATATATTAGGATAGGTTTGTTATGATAGTGTAGGATAACATTATATAGGGTAGTGCTAAGGAAGTGTGGAGTAGATTAGACAACGTAGGTTATGCTAGGATATGTTAATTTTTGACAAGGTGCAATGGGATAGGATAAGTAGGGAAGAGTAGGGTGGTTTAGGTTAGGGTACATAGGCTAAGTTAGTTTAGGTTAGAACACTGGTAGATTAGGCTAAGTACGTTAGATATATTAGGGTAAGATAATGATGGAATAAAGTAGGGTAGAATGGGTTAAGTAGCGTACATTAGTCTAATACAAGATATATTAGGATAGGTATACCATGCCAATTTTTGGGGATTAATTCTCTCTACACTAAGATAGAGTAGTGTTAAGGTATTACTAGATCTAGATTAGGGTATATTACACTATCTTAGGGTAGGGTAATGTAGATTAGGTTATGTAGGCTACGGTAGTTTATAATAGATTAGAATAGGCTAGGTATTTTAGATAAGGCATGATATATTACACTAGGATAGTTATATGTTAGATTAGATAACATATGCGATAAGATATGTTAGGATTATGTATGTTAGAGTGTATTATTTTAGTTTATTTTAGGCTAATATATGTAGGTAGGATAAGTTACAGGATTCGATCGTGGGTTTCTAAATGAAATAGATTTGTGGTTAGCATTTTACACTTGTAGGATTCGATCTTGGGTTGCTTTCATGAATATATTGGTAGTATTGGTTGGGTATTCCACAGGATACGATCCTGGGTGTGACTCTATTGGTTAATCAACTGGTTTATAGAATATGTGAGTTTGGTTCTTAGTTTTTGTTTATAGTAGTTTGTAATATGAAAATTTCCTACGACCAAACCTTAACAGGTTTCAATGTTTGGGATTTGTGTAAAAGATTTTATAATGGAATTTATATGTGGTTTATCTTGCAGCCAATCCTTTAGAGGATTCTATGGCTGAGCAACATTTATTACGACTTATAATCGTTTATGGTTTAGAATTAATTTAATATTGATTTTAAAAGAGTGTTTTACGAAATGCTGTTGATATTTAATTTTAAATATCAAAATAATAACAACATGCTCGCTGGCAATATGAAATCTTCCAGTGTTGTGGTTTTATGTTTGACAGTTGGTTTTAAAAGGTTCATAATAGATATGAGCTGTGGTTTAGTCCATTTTTTTAGCTTTGTGGATTATTTATTTATCTAACATGTTTTGTATCTAGTTTAAATATGAATAAGGTTTAGTTGTCTATCTTTTAAAGAGAAACTATTTAAATTTTGCTTCTAAGTTTGAACAATATATAAGAAAATAATTATCTCAATTAATCTATAGTTTAATCCTAAGATGAACTCTATTAGAAAATTCACAAAGAGAGAGAAGCCTAAATTTAAGATAGAAACAAATATAAAAAGAATAATACTAAAGGAATGTAGACTATATTTTTCCTAGGTTTTAGATGCAATATAGTTCATACTTTTGAGGTTCTCTAATGAAAAGGAAAACCTAGCTAAGAAAACATTTAATAATATACAACTTTTCATTCTATACTATAAACCCTTTATTTAATAAGAAAATTGTATGAACTGTAAGGAAGATAAAAACCTCATACCGGTAATTTGAAGCTATTTTAATCACTGGAAACCCTGCACACTCAAGCGCACAGTATTAACACAAACATAGATAATTCTGACCTCAGATATGTTAACCGAATAACTTAGGAACTACCACGTTCCACCCAACCATGACCCAAAACCGTTCCTGGTTTTAATCTGTATTTCCCCGAGCTATTTCCAACATGCAAGTAGTCTAGAGCTCTTAAAGCTAAGGCTTCACCTATCTGGAACAACAAGTTCTGTACCATATTTCTTTTCCTTTCTGGAAAAATGCTCTCCAAGAACTCTTGGGAGGATAATCATTAGATAGAATAGATGGAAAATCAAGAGATTCCCAAGCCTCTCTTTAGCTTGGGTCTTTATAGACAATCTTTAGGAAAACAAACACTTAAATCAAGAATAATTTTCTTTCTTAAAATAATCTTTTATTTAATTTATGTGAAATTAATCTTTATTTATTTTAACTTAGGAACTCTTTGACTGGTTCATATTTTGAATCTTTTAGTTATTTAAATATTTAATTTAATTATTGTAATAAATAATAATACATAGATCCTTCCATTATTATTTATAATTAGTATTATTAACACATGGGTTTACTCTTTTATTTATATATATAAACCATATATATATATATTATTGTTAACATTTTTACTTTGGGTATCATATAGCATGATCCCAAATCACATGATACTTTTCTTTTAGATTATAGTCACTTCTTTAATTAATGCCTTTAGGTAGGGGTTAGGTCAACTAGGTTAGGCGGCTCTAAACATCCTTCCATGTTGCATTACCTCGTATAATGTGGTAGTTCTTGAGTTCTTGATGAGAAATAGGAATTCAAAATTTCATTTAATCAACTTAGAAATAGGTAAGATGAGGTCGATATTTTATGAGAGTCGTCTTCACTCAACATATTAATTTTGAAGTAACTTCTAGTGTTTATTCAAAGCCCGTACTCAATGCTAAGAAATAGGGAGTTACAACTTAATGCAATTCTAGATCTCATCGCTCAACACTAATTCTATGATGGATTTGTAGGATTCACCTAGAGATACAATGGCCAAGGATCCGACGTTCTAGATCTTATTCTCAACATCAAATTGGAATTCTCTAGTGCTTATGCCCAACACTTCCAATTTGTATCTTTTCATGTGCTTCAGAGCTTCATGCTCAACACAAACATTTAGATACTCATGTGCTCAAGAGCTCTTGCTCAACAAAATCATCAAAACACCCATGTGCTTCAGAGTTTGCACTCAACACAAGCATTAAATACTCATGTGCATCAGAGCTCTCACTCAATAGAAACATCAAATCACTCATGTGCTTCAGAGCTCATGCTCAACACAAACATTAAATTCTCATGTGCCTCAAAGCTCTCGCTCAACACAAACATCAAATCATGCATGTGATTCAGAGCTCATGCTCAACACAAATATTAAATACTCGTATGCCTTAGAGATCTCGCTCAACAAAAAACATCTCATCAATTATGTGCTTCAGGGTCCACTTCCAACACATGAAATTATATACATGCTAAATAAAACATATGCATTTGGATTACACATAATATATCAAATGAACCACCATTCTCATGTGCAGTGGGGTCTTACGCCCAATATACAAAATATAACATCAAAGCAACATCACATGCAATGGGACTTAGGCCCATAAGTGTTAGGTAAAAAATTCAGGATATTACATGAATCCATTAGGGGGGGAGACAAATGGTTGAGAATTCATCATTTTGATGGCGAGTGTCATCTTGGTGCCATGGGAACTTGAGGAAGATTGAAATGTGAAAGTTCACTTGATGATCTAAGTATTTACATTGTCATTTTATGAATTTCCTTAATTGAAAAGAGGTTTTTTTTCTATTTTTTATTTACCTTGAATATAAGTTAAGAAAAAAAAAATCATTACAGCCATGCATTTCGTCCAATAATTTGGATTATTGGTATAATGTGTCAAAGAAGAAACGATGATTATGTATAAAATATGTATATATGTAAAGTACTTTGACATACAAAGGAAATAGTTTTATAATTTGAAGGTGTTCATGGGACATGATTGGAGGCAAATTATGATTGATTAACCATAATACTATATGAAAAATTAAGATAACTATTTAGATGCATAGAAAGGTTTCCTCATAAAGAGGAGAATAATGATAATACAATATCAGAGGTAAAAACATTATGTTAAGACGGGTATTTAATGAAGAACCTATAGTTGGAGAAAACACAATTTATCTTAAGAAAAGAGCGCTAATCCATTATGATTATCTTTCTTGGTGACAGTGGTAACAATAGTTCGAAAAACCAGTATCTCCCCTGGGGTTATACATGTCCGAAAAATGAGAGAGATTTTAAAAAATTGAAAAACAAGAAGTGAGGAGGAGGACGAGATCCATCCTTGAATGAAACATCTGAAGAAAAAGGAGGTCAGTGCATCCAAGAAGGAGAAATGGGAAGGATCATATGTTATATTGGAATAACATTCGTGATTTATGGTTTCCGTTTGGCTCGTCGTTGTGAAGACCGACATTTAAAATTATTTATATATAAACAATTGTATGTATCAGTTTGAGCTCTTGACTTAGAGAACCAACTCTATTATCATTTATAAAATCATTACTTATCTTTCTCGAGTAGAAAATCATCATTTTTCTTATTTATATGTATATATACACAGTTTCAAACTTAGTTTGGCTCCTGGAGAGCGAAACACTTTTTTCTTTCTTAAGTATAATGTGTCAAAGCGTATGGCCTGGTCTCTTGATGGAAAACCATTCTTATCATTTGTTCATACATATCTTATTAATAAAAATGAAGGGGTTATTAGGGAGACACACAAGAACATAGATAATAATTAATTTTCAAAACTCCTTATATTAGTGGAATTGAGTATGAAAGAACAATAGATTCCTTAACTTTCTAGTAGTAAGATTCAAGAAGCTCTTTTTCTATTTAAATTAAGTTTTAATGAGTCAAGAATAGAAGTTAAAATGAAAGTTGAAAGTTGGGTGGATAAGTTAATCCTCGAATTATAGCTATGGTTGAAAGATAGTTTTAAATCTATGGGACTAACTTCTTGTAAATAACTTTAACGTCTTTACTTCTTTAGTGGATTCAACTCCCATCTCTAGGGTGGAAAAAGCCAAAGAAAAAGCTAGAAGGTTGTAAATAAACTTAAAGTCAAGCCTTAAATCATGAGATCATCTATTTATTTTGTATAAGTATTCTTCATTTGTTATTTTTTAAAATATTGAACTATATAGAAAGGCAATAAATATTCAAAATATTCTCTTATGTCATTAAAATACCAAGAAACATTATAATGATTCAATGTCGATAAATATTGTGTTGCCGATCAAATTTCATAAACATGTTAGAATAGTCTTGCATTTGAGTGAGTTATGATATCCTTCTATCTTTTTATAATATTTTAGAGTTATATAACTAATCAGAAATCTGTAGTTATGCTCTTGTACTTTGAAGGACGTCTTGTACATTGGAAGAAGACCATAAAAAGAGTTAAAGTAAGTTTTTTTTAGAATATATAATAAGTAATGTAAAGCTCGTGTGAGATTTGATTGTAGTTGTCTTACTTCTCAAATGAATAAAGGATAAACAGTTTTTCATTTTATTGAAAAGCTTAAAGAATTTAAATAAATGAACTTTCTAATAAGATTTGTATTTATATTATTTAAGGATATACAATAAATGAGATATTGTAGTTTCTATTAGTTTGTATAAAAATAAGAATAATGTGGGGTATTATTTTAATATGATTAAAGTGACTTTAACTGATTAGATAAGTCATTTGAGTATCATTTACTTTATGTTAATAAAATTCATATCTTTAATTTAAATTTTATACTTAAAATGTTGTTATAATTGAATTGAATGAAGTAGATGTAGGGAAATATCAAAAAAAAATTGGTATATTGAGGATCTTGGGTTTGTTATGTGGTGAGAAAGATGTTTAATCTTTTTTAAATACCATAACATAAGAATTAAAGGTATAAATTTATTTATCATAATTGAAACTTGTATTTTCTTACAAATCCATGTAAGGTGGAAGAAAAGAGTGAAGTTCTTACATATATGAAGAAGTGTCACTTTAAGTTTTTAAATTAATTTTTTTCAATATTAATTTAAGTGTTAATGAGATAAAAATTTAAAACCTTTAAAAATAAAATTTAATAATAAAATTTTTGAATTCTATAAATTTTTTAAAACATTTTAATTTTAAATTCATTTTAATAAATAAATTAACATCGCAAACTGAATCAAGGTATGGTCAACTCATCAATCACAACATTTATTCCTCCCAACCACCCAAGCTACATCCATTTGACAATGAATACGCTAACTTACTTATATTCATTTCAATGAAGACTATTAAACTTGGTTAAATTTTTTCCCAAATAAAGAAAAAACAGATTTAATTTAACATAAGATTTATAAATACTTTAATATACATATTAAAAAACATAATAAAAAGGAATCTCGGAAAAAAGCGCCCATCAAGATTGGAAAACAAAAAAGACGGAAAAACGAAATCCTCTGCAAAAAGCATCTATAGAAATTGAGAAACAGGCAAAAATCAAATGGAAGGAAACGGGTGTGAACCATCTATCCGTTCAACGAAAGATATATAAATTTCTAAAATCTCATAGAATTTCAACATTTACCTCTTCTTTTCTCCTCTATCCACGGTCTGGCGTGTCTGTGTAGAGTCTGAGTGTGTCTCTATCGGTGTATGGTCCTCGGTCTGGTGTGTCTATGTCGAGGCTGAGTCTGCCTCTGTCTGTGTATGGTCCTGAGTTTGAGTCTGTGTTCTTGGCTGAGTCATGTCTCTATGAACTTCAGCCTTTGCAACAAAGAACTTCAAGAAAATGGGATCAGCCTTTGCAACAAAGAATTTCAAGAAAATGTAGGAGGCAGCTCACCTGCTCAACGTGAAGTTCAATGTTCTCTAAATATAACGGGTCCCATTCCAGGTACATTTTACGAATCTTTTCTCTAATCTCTGCTCTGGGAAGACGTAGAATTCTTGTTTTGTTCCGATCTCAGTTCCGTTGCAAATTAATGCTCTGTTTTGTTCTGATCTCAGCTTTTTATAATATATTGAATAAGGTATTTCGTTCGATTTATCCGCAGAGTCTCCGTACTGCTTGAATCTGAGGTTCAGCCTATTCCGTTACTCAGCTGTGCAACATGGAGTGTAGTGTTAGCTTGACAGGCATCAATTATAGGTATTATTTACTATTCTTTCTTTGGTTTTGCTTTGCTCTGAAAACCCATAGAAACCCTTCTCCATATTTTTGCAGTCATTTCTATTATTTTTTAAAGTCATTTTTATTTTCCTCTATGATATCGGTTTCCAATTAAAAAGTGATTTTAATGGATTTACATTACTGTAATGGATTTCAAACCCTAAAAAGTGATTTCAATGGATTTTCATCGCTGCAATGTATTTCAAACCCTCCTCCGTTCCAGAAATCTAAAAAACAGTAGAAACCTTAGTCCTTTAGTTTCAGCGAGTTTTATTAATTTCTTCAGCTTTGCAATGAGGGTTCGGTTAGGTTCGGTTCTGATTTGGGCCTCTTTCAATGTTGGAATTAAAAAAGAATTTTAATAGATTTTAATTTTTGATTTTCATATATCAAAACTGATATGTTTTTTGTGGTGAATGTTTTGTAAACTGATATGAAGAATCTTTGGATAGCGAGGGAGATAGTTTTAATGTTGATGAGAGGATCATGGATGTATACTGAAACCTTTGTATGGATAAGTCTCCTTTGATTTCTAATAGAAATAGCAAGGGACTGTTTTCCCTTTACATGAAAAAAAAAAAATTTAAATCTCAATTAAATTTTGATTTAATCATGTTAAAGTTAAAACTGTAAAAGTTAGATGTAATTTTGAATTAATTTTTTAATCCATATAAATGTTGCTTCACTTTTTTTTATTTTTATAATCGTTTAAATATAATTTCTCTGAGCTCGCTATCTCACACTATCTGTCTCTTTAAGATCACCAAATGGCAAAGGCTATTTGGTTGCTGAAACCCCACTACAATTCGAACTCTGAACTCGGGTATTTATTCAAATTACTTTTTCATTCCATAAACCTTAACCTTACTGTGTCTTTACCATTTTTATTAAATTGAATTGATTTTCTCCAATGTTATTTTATAATTTAAATGTTTATGTTCTTTTTAGTATACCATTTTTAAAATTTGAATGTTGAAAACATATAATAAAAAATATTCTTCATAGTTTTTACTGTTATAAATTATACAAAATCTATATAAATATTAAATTTTTTGAATTGATTTAATCTATTTTATAATTTATGATTATATTATTTGAAGTATATCATTAAAAGAGTGTTAGGCACAAATTTTATTTATTATTTTAAATTTAAATATTAAAAAAATAAAATAGGAATAAATGTTTATTCTTATAAATTATAACTAGATAATATTGGATTTTTAATTATTTTCTTAAAAAGTATAATGAAAATAGGTGTTTTGTATTTTTAAATTCAATTTATTATAATCCCTGGATTTTGGTTAATATTGATGGGCTATATTTCACAATTTCCATATATGTTTTTCTAATATTTTTAACATTTTCTTATATGGCAGGTTTTTCACTTATTACATATATAAGGAGTGAATTTTCAATTTTATATTTCTCAAATCAAGTATGGACTTATTTATCTATTTATTTCTTTCTTTTTTTTAATAGATTTTACAAATTCAAAACAATTTTAATGTAAATAATATTCTTTGAAGAAGTGGGGTTAAATTGCTCCAAATGTCTTGGGGTGATGCTTATCCTATTTATACTAACAAACTAAGAAAAATTTGTACAAAACAATTATTAATAAAGATAATTATTCTTTAAGTGGAATTCAACCCCTCCCAATACTCTAGTGGGTGAGGGTTTATCCTCCTTAGAGTAGTGTAGTTTGTTTTATTTGTATATTTTTAGTATTATTTTAACTCACTCATGCACCAAAAAGTTGATTAAGTATTTATTTTAGCTTTGTTATATTTATTTCTGAATTATTAATTTTTACATTTCACAATTGATATAAACATTAATTTACATTTTTTACAATTTTTTTATATTGACAAGTTATAACAATGTTTCTATAGTTGGAAATGTTTGTAATTTGACATGAGATCTTAATTTGTCTTTGCTTTATTTATTATCTGATTTTGAATTAATTTTGTATTTTGATTATGTATATTGAGTAATAGATTATCAAATTTCACATTATACATATGATATAACATTATTATACACCAAATTTACACCTTTTACACTTTGTATGTGTTTGTATTTTCTTATTTAAAATATAACATTTTAGAATGTTTCTTTGGTTGTTTTTCATTGTATTTTTACATGAAATAGTATTTATGGGTTTGTTGTATTGATTAATTATTTTGAATTAGGATGAGTTGTATTGTGATTGGTATATTTATTTCCAAATCAGAAAAGTCCACATTAGACTTGATATAATTTAGACTATATGAACTTAACAAATGTGGATGAGTGTGTTTGGTAATATTTGTTTGTACTTTAACATGGAATGTATTGCCTATCTTTATTGTATTGATTTTGAATTATGATGAGTTGTATTGTGTTTTTTTATTCATTTCTAAATAATTAATCTCAACATTTTACATACACATGTAATTTATACTTTATACACTTTATCTACTACATGCTTGCTTATTTAAAATTGTGTGGTTTGCAATGTATGGTTGTTTTCTTATGGTTACCATGGAATTTTATTGTGTGTGTAATATGTACTTCTTATTGATTTTAAATTGTCATGAATTGTGTTGTGTTTGTATGTATATGCTAAGCTTGACTATTTTTGCTTGGCGTGAAATTATATTGTTTGTGTATACTTTTAGTATTATTTTAACTCACTCGTGCACCAAAAATTTGATTACATATTTATTTCAGCTTTGCTATATTCATTTCTAAATTATTAATTTTTACATTTCACAATTGATATAAACATTAATTTACATTATTTTTATATTGACAAGTTATAACAATGTTTGTATAGTTGGAAATGTTTGTAATTTGACATGAGTTTGTAATTAGTCTTTACATTATTTATTATTTTATTTTGAATTAATTTTGTATTTTGATTATGTATATTGAGTAATAGATTATCAAATTTCACATTATGCATATGGCATAACATTTTTATACACCTAATTTACACCTTTTACATTTTGTATGTGTTTGTATCTTCTTATTTAAAATATAACATTTAAGAATGTTTCTTTGGTTGTTTTTCATTGTATTTTGACATGAAATAGTATTTATGGGTTTGTTGTATTAATTTATTATTTTGAATTAGGATGAGTTGTATTGTGTTTGGTATATTTATTTCCAAATCATAAAAGTCCACATTACACACTATATAAAAAACTTTTCCTCCACTTGTAATTTACACTATATGAACTTAACATATGTGGATGAGTGTGTTTGGTAATATTTGTTCGTTTGTACTTTAACATGGAATGTATTGCCTATCTTTATTGTATTGATTTTTAAATATGATGACTTGTATAATGTTTTCTTATTCATTTCTACATAATTAATATCAACATTTCACATGATATAACATTTTACACACAAATATAATTTATACTTTATACACTTTATCTACTATATGTTTCCTGATTCAAAATTGTGTGGTTTGCAATGCATGTTTGTTTTCTTATGTTTACCGTGGAGTTTTATTGTGTGTGTAATATGTACTTGTTATTGATTTTAAATTGTCATGAATTGTGTTTTTTTTGTATGTATATGCTATGTTTGATTATAAAATAGTGTTTTTTTTAATATAAACTTGATTATTTTTGCTTGGCATGGAATTATATTGTCTGTGTATATGATTTGTAAATCACAAAATTCTACATTACACCTAATATAACACATCCTTTACATGTATGTTATTTATAATTTCTAAACTTTAGGAATGGGTATTTGAGTTTTCTTATTTAACTTGTATGATGTGAAATGGAAATTTATCTATGTTTACAAGATAAAAATGTGTTTCATAATCTTTGTTTGTTTTGTTATGTTTGTATTTTGATATAGGATTGTAATCCTTGCGTTTGTTGAATTAATTATTGATTTTGAAATAATACAGGTTCATTTTGTTAATGTATGTATAGTGTTTGTGTTTTTTTTTTCACACTGAAAAGCAGTTCTAAATTTTATAAAAATGTGTTAGAAATTCGACAAAACCAGGTTACATAATATCATCAGGTCATAGTGATCTTACCGATCATAATCATGAAAATACATCAGATATACAAACTGCAGGTCCATGTGATCATAGTGTCCATAATCACAAAATAGTTCAGCTATTCAAACTACAAAAAAAGCTGTGGATCCCTGTTGAAAGTCCAGCAAAAATAATTAGTCATAATAACAAAAACGAAAAACATACTAATATAAGGGGGATCAGTAAAGCTATAAGGAACCAGAGTCTGTCATCAGATTTATAGAGTATTCTTCCCATCTTATAAAACCAGTGCCCAAACCTATTGATCTTTTAGATAGGTCATCTGCCAACTAATTAAATTATCTATAAATGTGATGAAAGGTAAGGGATCTAAAATATCTGAAAAAATATTTGACCCTGGTCAGCCAATGCTTCAAAAGAACTGAATGTATCTCATGTTTTTTCATATCCCAGTTGATGATGACTTTAGAGTCTCCTCTAATCTAAAGGGAAAAAAGTGTGTATACTTTGCACAAAACAAGAGTCCCCATAACGCCAAAATCTCTGACTTGGTATTCCTCCCATAACTAGAATCCATAAGAAGTATGAAGGAGATGAGACTATCCACAATAATGACAATACCAGTCTCGCAGGCCCCCACATTAGAGACATAGGAAAAATAGCCAACGATACCTTCACAGACTTCAGCACGAGAACCAATTCTTCTAGCAGCAACAAATTTAGAGCAAGACGCAGAAAGAGAAAAGGAAGAGCAAACCTTCGTAATGATATTGACCTTTGAAACAAAAACTTGTTGAAAAATAAATGCATTGTGGGCCTTCCAAAATTCCCAGAGAAGAAGGCAGAGAACACTGAGTGAGAAACTAGTAGCTTGCTTCCATTGCTCAAAATTTTCCACTAGAGAGGGAGAATCCTAGATCCAAGTACCCCTAAGTTGAGAGCACCAATCCTGACCGGTTTTTCTGAACACTTGACAAGATCCCAAGATGTGTTCCACTGATGCCAGATTTTGACAAAAAAAAAAACATCTTCTAGGACCCTCAAACCTCAGTGTTGGAGATTGTCCCAAGTAAGAATTTTTGCATTAAGAGCGAACCACCATAAATATTTGATTTTTCTCATAAATTTTAGATTCCACAATGCCTTATACCATCCTCGAGCCTCCAAGGCTTTCGAAGATTTTAGTGATGCAACATAAGCCAGGTTTTCAATAACACTACTCGATAGATGGTTTTCCTTCCAAATAATATTATCTTTACATTTATTGAGGGAGATACTCGCCTCTATTAGAGAGACTCTGAAGGTGCTCCATTCAGTAGCCAAATCCCTAGAAATTCCCAAATCAAAGGATGTGAGCCAATCAGGAAGATGCTCATTAGCTTGGATGAAGACCTGATTAAGCATAAAAAAATGTTTATAGTGTAACCAATCCCGAAGTTGTTGTGATAGCGTGGAACATGGATGCCTAGGATCAGATATAGGCAAAGAAAAATTGAAATACCATGACCAGGTAACTAGCATAGATCACACAAAATAATGGGCAGAACTAAGAGCAGACTATGCCACACCTGTGATGCCCTCTCCAGTTTGTAATTTAATCTACGCAACAAAATATCAAAGGGCATCTGAGCCATCTACTTGGATTTAATAATAATTCCCCATATCCCCTTGTGACATAGAGCTTGCCACAAGGACTTAACACATAGATCCGAATTGAAGTGTTTAAAGTATTTTATCCACCATCCACCCAAACACTTAGATCTTGACAAGGGTTTCCATTTGGACAGATGAATCCTTCTCTTATCAATGACCCCCATCCATAAAACGTGAAAAAAATCCATCAAAGATCATGAATAATCCTGGCTAGTAGAATAAATAGTGACATCCAATAAACATGAATCGATTGTAGGACTAAGGTGGACAAAGTGACCCTTCCACCCAAAAATAACCATCTAGGAACCTAACGGTTGACTTGATTCTAAAACTTCTTGGCAAGCCAAGCCCAATCATCACAGTGATAATTGTTTGGTCTAAGGTGAAAACCCAAATAAGTGAGTCCTTCATCGAGGGATTACCAAGGGAAGGAAAAAATATTCCTAATCGAGGAGATAACCTCCTGAGAGATATTCCTAAAAAAGAAGGTTGATTTTCTCACACTTACCAACATACTAGCCGATGAACAAAACATATCAATCAGAGACTTGAAGTGCAGCCATTCCAGAAGACTGCCATCCCCAAATAGAAAGACATCCTCAACAAAGAAAATATGAGTAAGGTACATCGTAGCTATAATTTTGCATCCCTTAATCTTTTTTTCTTTTTCCTCCTCAGAGATAAGAAGACTCGGCCCTTCTATGATTAGAAGAAACAAATAGGGAGATAGGAAGAAACCCTATCATATACCCTAGGATCCTCAAAAAGACTTCATATGGACTCCATTGATCATCACCTTAAAATTGGCAGAAGTGAAACAAAGCATAATCCATCGAACCAAATCAAACAAAAGACCAATTTGTAATAGAATTAACCTCATAAAAGTCCAATTTACCGTGTCAAAATCCTTCTCTAAGTCAAGCTTCAGGGAAATAGCGGGCGCTTTTTTGATCTTCACCTAGTGGAGGCCTTCCTGAACTAGACCCACAGCATACAAAAAAATTTGAATAGGAAGAAAGCCAAACTGTTTAGCTGAGATGTGTGTGCCAAGAAAGGGCTTGATCCTCTCTGCTATGATCTTGGACACAACCTTATACAATAGGTTGCACAACACTATCAGTCTAAAATAGCTAAAGGAAGCAATATTGTCCACTTTAGGAATTAAGGTCAAGAAAGTACTGTTGAGAGAATCAGGAATACAACCATTCAGTCAAGAATCCTCCACCACCTCCACCATTTCCTAACCAAATAGATTGAAAATATGTAGAAAAAATTCTACCATCTAGGCATTGGGCCTGAGGCTCTTATCTTTAGTGAAGAGACACAAAGTAGACTCCACCTCTTTGAAAGTGATAGGTATAGACATAAGACGACCATCACCTTCAGAAAAATAGGAAGGAAAAAGTTTCACTATTTCGAGCTGGTTAGGTATATTGGAATAGTCTGGCTCTCGATATAGCTCATAAAAAAAGGATTTAGAAATCCTTTTAATAGATCCTCAGTCAGAGACAATTGCATTATCATTGTCCTTTTCCTCCCATATAAATTTGGTGACCCTTCGCTTGTTGGAAAAATTATGGAAATTCAAGATTTTTCATCCCCAACGATCAACCAGACTGCCCTTCTTTGATGACAAAGAGTTTCTTTCTTGTGGGTAAGTATTTTAATACGATTAGAGTGGTTAGATTTGAGTCCCTCCTAAAGAACCTCAGATTCAAGATCGACCAAAAGATATTTTTCAATAATGTAAATATCAGTCTCAATTCTGTAGATATCTGAACTCATAGCTCATTTCTTCGACTTTTCCCAATTTTTGACCACAGGTTGAAGAAGCCTCAATTTGTGTAAAAAGGATTTCATAGGACTAGCAGAGGAGGAAGGAGAAGAACAAATTAAGTCCCATTCATCCCTGATCAGATCATTAAAATCCTCTTCCATAAGCCAAGTCAGATTAAACTTGAAGGGGTACTGGATAAAATATCTGTTAAAGTCTACCCGTAGAATGACATCCCTATGATCCGATATCCCACTCAACATATGCCAATTTCTATAATTTCCCAAAGCTCCACAAAGATATTTGTCCATGAAATAGTTGTCCAACCACTTTTCTATAGAGTGAGAGCCAACCCTCCCATTGTACCAAGTAGGAGAAACTAAGACTGGAGAAATATCTTGAAGGTTGGATTCTTCTAATAAGGAAATAAAATAGTCCTCCTACAGATCGCATGGTCTACCTATGCCTCATACTTCTTTTGTTGACCACGTGAAGTTTAAGTCCCCTGCCAATATGAGAAAAGGGATATCAATCAAACCCCCAGACTTAACAGAATCCCAAAGCACTTGGTGGTTATCATAAGGACCATAAATATTCAGAAGAGAGACAAGGTGCTCAAACCCTAAAATCTTTCCTTGGAGAAGAATACCCGCCACATAATCATAGCTTGAAGATCGGCCAATTGAGGATTCGAGGAAGCAAGGGTGCCCCCCGACATCCCTAAGGCATCATGCACACAGACCTTCCATTCAGTATTCAAACATAAAATGAACTCAGAAGCACGATCACAAGTAGACATAGTTTCTTGAAGGAAAACCACCGCAGGACCGCATTGGTCAAGTAACCTCTTGAAGGCGGTACGTTTCGAGCTTCTGCCTAGCCCTATGATGTTAAAGGAGAGGAGGTTCATCGATCAACCAAAGAAGGGGCTGAGCCATCTCTAAGAGCCCAAGAAAAAGAGTCAATACTTGAAGGTGAGGCCCAGGGGAAACCTCTGCTACCCATCGAAACCACCTTAGGGTTTACAAAGAGTTGTTTGTGAATGGAGTCTTTGAGCCCCTTCATATTACCCTTACCATATTTCTTTGTTTTACAGATGGAGACATTGGCCATTCGAGTCACAGAGAGGGGAAATTTATTAGAAGGAGGGGGATCATCAAAATCATAAACCTTGAGTGGAGGGAAAGAGGCCAGAGAGGAGATGTTAAAATCTCCACAGACCACTGATGACGAAGGAATGGGGAAAGACCAAACAGACAAAGAAAAATCTTTAGGAGATCTGTCAGAGAGAGGAGAGGGTGACAAAGATATATTGAGATCATTCACAAAAGAGGGGGAAGATGAGGCGGCAGGATCCCCAATTCCCCTAGAAAGGGATACCAAGTTATCCTCCCCAAAATATTGGAGAGAAGTTAGAGCATAGGAGTCTGGGGTCTTGCTGCCCCCGACCAGAGTACAAGGTAAAGGAGGAGTTGGGGAAGGGGGACACAAGGATGCAGTAGGATCATCTAAAACTATCGACACCACCAGAGTAGTAAGAATTTCTCTTGCATATAAAAATTTCAATAAAAGAGGAATGTGACTAGTGAACTTAGCAATGAAATCGATGGACGAGGACCTGTCTAGCGGTATCAAAAAAACAATATCCCTGTCCGGTGACTGAAGAGGAATATCCAAAGGCTCCACATCAACCCTTGGACCCTTGGAATGGCAGAGCTCCTTCCAGTGACCTGTCTTTCGATAGATATGGCACCTAAAGGTAACCATTTTGTAGTCGAGCTTCTAAATGAATGTGCTACCTTCCCACCGAACTTCAAGTTCATCGGGTAACCCCTCAGAAAGGTCCACGTCCACCATGAATTGAGGAGCAGAGCGATCGAGACCCAGTATCTTTTCATCCTCAATAAGCATAAAATACCCTATCGAGTTCGCTACATGCATAAACCCTTTGAGATTCTAACATTGGATTGGAAAATCGGACAGGATGACCCAAAGATGTCTATGGAAAAACTTCTCTGTCTGAGGGTCGAAATATGAATTCCCTCGCTTAAGGACAAAAGATCTTTTCCCCACAATCCAATAACAGCTCGCAATGATACCACAATCCTCCCATGAAAGGAACTGAAACAAGGTCCAACCATTCACAAGGGATTAAATATTTGGAACCGACTTAACCAACGGTTTCCACTACTCATGGACCCAATACAGAAATGCAAACTGAGACATCTTGAGGTATTCGAAACGATTGATGAGGGCTCTCTAAGAGAGAATGAAAGCCATGTCAATAGTAACATCTTAGCCCAGCACACATACACTTTTGTAATTCTTCACCAGTTCAAAAGAGAGCTTAATAGAAGAGGACCTAGACAAGAACAAAAACCGAGTCTTGTCTGGATAATTTCCTTCCACATTTCCTGAGGTAGAGCCAAAACCTGGGCCACCCGTAGCCCAGCAAGAAGATGGGAGAATCTTCTTCAAAGGAGGACCAAGAGCTTTGACATGCAACTGGGCATGAGGGTTTGTGCGTAAACCCAGTAAAGTAGACGACGCCATCATGGAAAAACAAGAGACAAAAACCCTAGAAGAGAATGAAAAATGTACAAACACTGAAAACTATGAAAACTTCCCACTTTTTGTTATCTCTGGTTGGTCCTAAAATAGACCCAAAAGTTAGGCTGAACTCCAGAGGTCCTGAGATCAACGCACCTAGAATAGGTCTGAGGGACAAAAAACCAACAGAGAAGGTGCCCATCAGGAAAAAATCATTACCAGGCAGTAAAAAAAATCCCGATAGATAAAATCTGATAGTCATATCACAAAAAACACAAAACCAACCTGGAGATGGAATAAAAGACAAGAAAATAATAATAATGAGACAACCCTAAAAAGACGGGGAGCATAAGACACCAAAGGGTCGGACCTCCAACCAATGCAGCTAACCCTCAAGCATACCCAGTGAAAGGGACCAAGAGGAAAAAATGATGAAAAATGAAGTAGACCCTCCCTAAGAAAAAATGTGGTTACCAATGGATGCCATAAGGTAAGCAACGGCTACACTAGGTTCCTCAAAGGAGGAAAGGACACAGAAGAAAACTCGCCAAAGACCCAAAAGGTAAAAGGAAGGAGAAAGCAGTGTAAACAACTAAGCGCAGGGCCAGAAGATGCTCGCCAGGAGAACAGTAAGCATTATAGAGCCTCAAAACACCACAAAACCCTAGCGTCCAGCGGCTGCCAACCAAGAGAGTTGTACAACTCCATCCTCATTTTTCAACTTCCTCTTGTCCATGTTTGTGTTTGTTGTATTGATTTTGAATTGTTAGAACAAATTGTATTATTGTGTCTATTTGGATTACTTATAAGATTATAATGTTTTCAAGAATGTGTGGTTTATTGGCTTTAATATTTTGTTATGATGAAATTTATAATTATTATGAGAACTTTAGGTTTTCCTTTAAATGTATGAGTGCACCTTATTTATGTAAATTTCAATAATGTATGTTTGAACTCTTATAATACTTTTTTATCTTATACACTCCAATATTTGCTAGGATATGATAGGTTAATATAGGGTTAGTTAGGTTGGGGGTAAGTTATAGCTAAGTAAGGTAGACTAGTGTGGATAAGGTACATTAGGTTAAGATAGGGTATGGTAATTTAGGGAAACTTAGTGGTACGATAGGGTAAGGCATATTAGGTTAAGTAGGGTAGAGATAGGACATGTTGGGTTTAGGGGGGTAATTCTATGTACACTAGGCTTTAGTAGTTGTAGGGTAGTGTTAAATCTACTGTAGAGTAGTTTAGGTTAAGTCAAGGTAAAAATGGATAGACTAGGTTAGATATATGCTGGGATAGTCTATTATGGGAATTACTAGGTTAGGTGTTCCAAGGTAATATAGGATAGGTTAAGCTAGGGTAGTGGAAACGTAGATTAGGAAATGTAGGGTGGGATAAAGTGTGTTAGGTTAGGGATGGTGCAAGCTAATGCTGGTCACTAATGACATGTTTGTTGCAATGGACTTCTGGAAAAACCTAAATCTGAATGTCAAAAATCAATATTAGAGGTACCTACACAACTTTTTGGAATATGGCATAAGAATATGAAACGTGGACAATTGAATTACCTTTCGGAATATATAAATTTTATTTATGGAAAGTAAGTATAAATCCCCAAAAACGAGGTTCTTCTAAGGTTGGTATGTTATTTTCTTCACAAAAAATAATGAATATGTTTGCGTTGGTCCACTCGTTTGGTATGCAAATGGTGGAATTTTGTGAAAACAATTATACATAGTTGTAGATAACAGGTGTGTCTAGTGCAACATTATTTTTCCATATTTATTTATGTTATATATATATATATATATATATATATATATATATATAAGGAAGTGAGTGATGCCCTAAAATGACAAGGTCGAGCATTGGTCCACGACATCTTGCTCTTAACATAGTCAATGAACGATCTTTTTTTTTGGATGTAGGTCTTTATGTCTTCGTGTGTGGGTTCTTTTCTGTTTTCTAAATAGGCGAGCCAATCAAAAGTTATAGATGAAAGAAATAGCATAACTTTTGTGTTAGATTGATGTTAGTCCATTTAAAATTAAATAAAAAATAGAAAAAAAAATAGATTTTAATAAAAATTACATATTCGGAATCTACAGATAGAGTTACACAAGTGTGTGAATTTTCATTAGCTGTGGACAAGCACGGCATATGCAAAATCATGCACGAAATAGGAGAAGTGGTACATAACATGTTTTATGTCATAAGACAATCCAAACCACTTGGTTTGGCAACCCGAACCTAAAACCAAAGTAGCCAAGTCATCCACCATGTAGGTTGGAAAAAAGGTGCCCGCCAAAATTCTAAATTTATATCACATGTGCGTGTAGTTTAAAACATAATGCACACGCAGTAGATGTGTGCTCGCGCTTCTAAGTACTTATGTGTTAAAGACGTGTCCATGCATCTGTTAAGTTAAAAATTTGTTTTGATTTTATTTTCAAGCATTTACAATGGAATGATGATGATGAACAATGATGATGATGAGGAGGAGGATGATGACAATGAGGATGATGAGGATGGTGACTATGATGATGACGACGATGATGATGGCGATGATGAATAATGATGGTGATGAGGACGATGAGGATGATGAGGATGATGATGATCACGATGACTATGACTATGATGATGATGACTATGATGACGATGATTATGATGATGATGATTACAATGTTGAGGATGATAATGTTGATGATGGCGACGATGATGATGATGACCATGATGATGATTACCATGATGATGATGATGAACAATGATGATGATGATGATGATGACAATTATGATGATGATGATGATGATGATGATGATGATGATGATAATGACGACGACGATGATGATGATGATCACAAATAGTATGACTATGATGATGATGATTATGATGATGATTATGATGATGAGGATGATGATGACTATGATGTCGATGATAATGATGATGATGATGATGATGATGATGACAATGATGATGAGGAGGATGATGACTATGATGATGATGATGAGGATGAGGTTGATGATGCTGATGAGGATGAGGATGATGATGATGATGATGATGATGATGATGACGATGACGATGACGATGACCATCAACAATGATGATGATGATGATGACAATGATGATGATGAGGATGATGACTATGATGATGATGATGATGATGATGATGATGGTGATGCTGATTTTAACACCCTGGTTTTGATCCCGATGCATTAAATATACATGATACATATGTTGTAGATAATCATGGTGAGGATCTAAAGTTAAAGGCTCACCATCGATTTAGTTATGTTATGTTTCGGATTGGAATGGTCACCGATGGTATATAGGTACATATGGCATATATTAAATTGTGGCATGATGTAAATGTGCATTTTTAATTAAATAACCCCAACCAGCTATGTTTACTGCAACCACATTGAATAGGGCATGATTTCCTAAGGTTAAGTGGGGGATTGCTAAACCTATACCCCATGGGGAAAAGCCATGTGTCAAACCTTAAACCTTTGTTTAGTGGAGGCAGTTAATGCTAGGTAGGGGTGGGTAGCAGGCTTTCCCCCACACACCTCCATAGCTAGTTTAGTCATGCATGGGATA
>LPNX010865769.1:0-16254 GCA_001517045.1 Pseudotsuga menziesii
GGGCTTCTATCTAAAATCTAGAAATTTAAGGGTATTTTATCAGCCAGAGGTGTCTTAGTGATTATTTGAGCAGACATATATGCTTGATTGAAAAGAGATTTATGATTCTTAAAACATTATTGTGTCAAACGTAATAGGAAAAGCTCAAAGTTTCACAATTCCAGATTGATTATTCCTAGATTGTAAAATGTGTTATTCTGACCAGAGATTTGGCTCCAGGTGTCTTTTCTCCAGGTGTCTTTGGATACATGTTGTCCCAAATCTATTTCAAAGCCCAGAAGTTGATGCCTTCTTATTTTTTTGTTGTTGTTTAGATTTGATAGGCACTAGTAGATTCCTGTTGGCCCCTCGAATCTATAATGGATATGTTAACGATGGATTTGATTCTTGTTAAGCCCCCAAATCGGATGCTCACACTTTTCTGTTTTTAAAATTTTGGGTTAAGTTGGGTGTTATGTAAGTTGTTTGGTTAATTCTTGTGCAGGGAGAAAATATTGGTACTGAGGTCGAAGCCCTTTGTGACCTTCATGGGAGATGAGGCTTGTCAACCTATTATCACAAGAAATGACACAGCAGCGGCTATAGGAACAGATGGCCTGCCAATGAAAACGTTCCGCAGTGCAACTGTGGTGGTTAACTCTGATTATTTCACAGCTTATAACATCAGATTTGAGGTTGATTTCAGACAAATGACTTTGTTATTTAGGTCCCCATATCTGGGCTAGTGTTTTTCTAACTGTAATTGAAATCACAATTTTCGATTTGTATGCAGAACACAGCTCCTTATCCAGAAACTGGAAGCAACGGTGGTAGCGGTAAGACTATCTGTGCTGAGTTTGATTTACTACGATTGCATCAAAAAGGCACAGACAGTGTATTTCGATGTGTCTATATTGCTACTATAGAATCTCTTGCCAAAGAGCGATATCGGGATTGGGAGCAGAAATTTGGCAAAGGATTGGAACTGAAAGTAGTTGAGCTGACAGGTGAATCTACAACTGATTTGAAGCTCCTTGAAAAGGGCCAGATAATAATAAGCACACCAGAGAAATGGGATGCTTTGTCTCGGAGATGGAAACAGCGCAAATTGGTTCAATGAACTTCATTTAATTGGAAGAGAGGGTGATAATCGAAACCTAAGCAATTTGGAAATTCTGAAATTGCATTGCCCTTTGTTGAAAATGCTGCCCAGGCTAGATTACTTCATGACAAAAACGAAATATTTTTTTTTTTAAAAACCTCCACTGCCGTCGCTTAAGCGACGGTTCTTCCTGTCACTTAAGCGACGCTTAAAGCTGATTTTCATCGCTTTACCGACAGGTTTTAATGTCGTTTAAGTGACGCTTGTTCTTGAGATCTGTCGCTTATCCAACGCTTTTTTTGAGATCTGTCGCTTAATCGACGGAGATAGCTGTCGCTTATCCGACACGTGCTCTTGATATCTGTCGCTTTACCGACGACATGAAGGCTATTTTTTTCAATTTTTTTTTAATACCGTCGAAGATATTATGTCGCTTAACCGACGCTTTAGATTTAACCGACGGTTACGTGAGTGTCGCTTAACCGACGGTTATTTAGGTGTCAGATAACCGACGACAAGTTTCCGACGCTTAAAAAAAAATCAAAGTGTCGTACATGCGACAGGGAAGTGTCGAAAATCCGACAATTCTGCCGTCGGATTTTTGGTCGAAATGTAGTAGTGAATGAATCTGGTCTAAAGAGTTATGTAGATCTTGTACAATGTATTACCAACGTTATGAAATATCGCTATGTGAAATGTAAGAAAACATCATCTGTGTTTCTTTATTTGCAACAAAGAGGTAAACTACTTGATAAAATACCAGATGATAAACTCGAGGCTCAATTGCTTGCTTTGAGAAGGGTATATTTACTTGACCTAGAACAGAGCATTAAAGAAAGTGAGTTCATGCCTACTACAAAGTTTGTAAAATCCCAAAAAGAAGATTCTCAGATAGAGAAGCTTGCTGACCAATGCGATGAAATCCATGAAAATTTTAAGGACATTTATTTATTTTCAAACTCTTTTAGCATGAAGGTGGATGTTTTAAGATGTATAGAAGCACCCAAGTTATATAAATTGAGATCATGGGATGATTTAAATGTTCGAGTATTAATAAAATCATTCCTACAGAAATTTCAAGCATCATTGGCTGATGCTCTTCTGATTCCATTTGATACAAAAGAGTTTGATCCGATTGGAAACCCTGTGAAAATCATGAATGAAATGGATATAAATTCCAAGAACATCAATTTTTGGATAGTTGATGGGCAACACACCATTCAAGCAGCAAAAGAAATATTAGCAAATCCTAAATTCAGTGTATCTGGGGAGGCAAAACAGAAGTACAAAGAATGTAATGCTCGATTCTTAGATCCATTAGTTGCTCCCAGTGTGGTGATTCGTATTTTCTGCCAGTTAAATTGTGCAAACACAATGTTCTTCAAAACTCCATTCATTGATTCTGTGCAATTTGCAATACAATTCCTAATTGCCACAAATAAATTAAAGAAACAAAAATGTGGGAATTCTAAGACGGCTGAAGACAAGGTATGCAATTTTTTTTTCTTTCTATTCTACATAAATTCTATTACTCAACATGCTTAAATATCATGACTTAGCTAAGTTGATTTTCATATTTAAAATGATTTTTAATTAGTTTATATTGTTTTAACTAAATTCATGGTTATTTTATTTTTGATATTACATTCTTACTAATTTATATTTGTTATTTTTTAATAGGTTCATGATGGAATTTTGTGCTCTTTCTTCGATTGTCCGCTTACAAACTTTGCTGATCATAAAATACTGCCTAAAACATTATGATGTTGCGATATGGACATCAAATGTTACTAACAAGTACATTCGACAAGTACTTGAAAAATAAAATATTGATACAAGTGACTTTGAATTCATATGGGATAGGTCCCATTGTCACTTGCAAACAAAATCCAAATCATGTAGTATGATACAGATTTATGAGAAAAGGCTAAGCGACTTGTGATCCCAATATGGAAATAAGTACACAGAATCAAATGTATTGCTAATAGATACATCAAAGCCTACTTCTCAATTCCTTGGATACCGGTCAAACTGTATCTTAATAAAGGCTTATATAGGACATGAACACGATACTTGGCTTGTCCAAGTTCTATTCCCCTTTTTAAAGACACTTCATCGTATCAAACAGAAATGCAACTACATTCGAATGTTCAATAGAACATTGAGTTCTTTCTATTAAGTGAAGATATTATTTTATGGAAATTTGTTAACGATTACATTGCAATATTTCAATACAAGTCGGACATATTTTTTGGTGACTTAATCTGTATGATTTTATAACTTTTATAGACAGATGATAATTGACAATGATATATAAATACAATTATTAGTATTATTTATGATTGCTTTTAGATTGACAAGTTTTTGCATCATACAAAACTTGATTTCCCCATTCAAAATATTTTCTAAATTTGTGCTCTTAAATCAACTATTTGTAATTTAAATCATCTCATAAAAGTCAACAAGGCATGCAAGAAATTCTCTTTAGTTTTATTTATCTATATGTATTAATACAAGTGCATTACAACTCTTGATTTCTCTGTTCAAAATATTTTTTAAATTACATACTCTTAAATCAATTATTTGTAATTTAAAACATCTCATAAAAACCAACAAGGAACGAAGTTCTCTTTAGTTTTATTGATCTATATGCATTAATACAAGTGACACATAAATTTTGAATTAAACCTCCCTCTATATAAAAGCACATTTCTTACAAAAAAATATTACTTCAATGATAATCAGTGCTAAGTGTACTAGAATTTAGATTAAAACATGATGAGTCATAGATGAATGATTTTGAAAGGTATAGGCATTTGATTTCCCAATATATAACTTCTTGTAAATGTGTATTCTTAAGTTAATAGTTTATAATTGCAATAATCTCATATAAGCCAACAAGACATGAAATAAATTATTGACTGTTATTAGCCTATATTCATTAATATGAGGATTTTATCAATGCAATATATAATTTTTGAAATAAAACCCCATATAGTTGAAGTTGCAATTGTTTTAAAACACAAAATTAATTGCTAATGAGTGCTAAGTGGTATTAAGGGTAGTACGAGATTGGTCATAAGTGAGTGACATTGAACTATAAGATATTTGATTTCTCATTTCATTTTCTTGTAAGTTTGTATTATTAACTCAATTACGATTAATTGAAATAATCTCATATAAGCCAACAAAGCATGAGATACGCTTTATCTTTTATCTTCTTGTATGCATTAAATGAATGTATAAATGTGATATGTAATTTTTGGAGTAAAATACAATGTAAAAGCATTCAACAAGTAGTTGAAAAATCAAATACCGATACAAGTGACTTTGAATTCATATGGGACAGGTCTCATTGTCACTTGCAAACAAAATTCAAATAATGTAGTATGATACAATTTTATGAGAAAATGTTAAGTGATGTGTGGTCCCAATATGGAAATAAGTACAAAGAATCAAATGTATTGCTAATAGATACATCAAAGCTTTCTTCTCAATTCCCCGGATACCGGTCAAATTATATCTTAACACAGGCTTATATAGGACATGAACATGATACTTGGCTTGTCCAAGTTCTATTCCCCCTTTTTAAGACACTTCATCGTATCAAAGAGAAACGCAACTACATTCGAATGTTCAATAGAACATTGAGTTCTTGATAGTAGGTGAAGATATTAATTTTTAGAAATTGTTAACGGGTACATTGCAATATTTCAATACAAGTTGGACACATTTTTTGATGAATTAATTTGTATGTTTTTATAACTTTTATAGATATATGAGAATTAACAATGATATTTAAATATAATTATTAATATTATTTATGATTGCCTTTAGTTTGACATTTTCTTGCATCATACACCACTTGATTTCCCCATTCAAAATATTTTTTAAATTTGTGTTCTTAAATCAAATATTTGTAATTAAAATCATCTCATAAAAGCCAACAAGGCACGCACAAAGTTTTGTAAATGTGTATTCTTAAGTTAATAGTTTATAATTGCAATAATCTCATATAAGCCAACAAAGCATGAAATAAATTATTGACTTTTATTTGCGTATATTCATTAATAAGAGGAGTTTATCAATGCAGTATGTAATTTTTGAAATAAAGCCCCATATAATTAAAGTTGCAATTGTTTAAAAACACAAAAATTATTGCTAATGAGTGCTAAGTGGTATTAAGGGTAGTACGTGATTGGTCATAAGTGAGTGACATTGAACTATAAGAAATTTGATTTCTCAATTCATTTTTTTTATAAGTTTGTATTACTAACTCAATTATGATTAACTGAAATAATCTCTTATAGGCCAACAATGCACGAGATATGTTATATCTTTTATCTTCTTATATGCATTAAATGAATGTATAAATATGGTATGTAATTTTTGGAATAAAATACAATGTAAAACCATATAATTAATTGATAATGAGTACTAAGTGGACTATTTAGAGTCATTTTTGAACTTTTGGAAATGTAAGGAATCTCTGCAACTTTTTTTAAATTTGTAACCTTAAATTAATTATATATTCATTTCCTTACATTTCCTTCTCTGCAACTTTTTTAAATTTGTAATCTTAAATTAATTATATAATCATTCTATATACAACTAATTGAGCACAAAGTTATTTATTGACTACTATTTACGTATATTCATTAATACGTGACTTGTATAAATGTGATATATATTTTTTGAAATAAAACCCCATATAAACAACGTTGTTTTTCTTCCAAGATATTTTCGAAATAAATATCAATGTAAATAAAGGTATATAAATTTCTTATATTTTTTTTAGAATTAATATATAATGAGGACAAGTAGGTTAATTAGGCTTATTGGAGATAGGTCACATATCAATGACTTCGAATATAATCATTGTTAATATTGAAAAATAATATCAAAATTGATAATTTATTTGTAATTATATTAAACAATAATGAATAATATTCAAAAGAGCATGGGGTCATATATAAAGTTCAACTAAAATATTTGAAAAATATGTTTCAACATCTATTTCTTCTACATTTAAAAATCTTATCATTTTCTTTGCCTTTTGGTGAAAGTAATGCTCGGCCATGTTTGGTTGGAAATATTACATCAAGTTATGTTGCTTTTAGACTTGACAACATGAAGAGATCGATACCCCTTCCTTACATACATCTCTTTGAAGACCCTTACAAAGTGGACTCCACTGCGCACTCCTGACGTTGGATTTTAGAAGACAATTTCTTACTTCAATCCACACTAGATATCTAAAATATCGACTTCCCACATAAATGCACTATCTTGATACAGTTGGTCAACCCCTCATAACAAAACAAGAAATGCGAAGGATCATTTGGGAATACATTTACAAGAAGTACATACATGTTACTTAGCTAGATTCCTTTTAGGGGCTTAAACCCAAAATGAACTTCTACATAGATCAATTTGAACATGTAGATTTAAATAGATAACCTTATTGTCATAATAACATGTACCTTATACCAGTGGATGCATGCACTCAAGATGGTACCTCTAGGGTAGTTCCTGGTTTAATCACATAGGCTTATAATCGAGATAGAGCAATGGTGTTGAGCCTTCCATAGATACCTAGACTAGTGGTGCCTAACATCAATATACATAAGGGATTCCCTAAAGCTCATATCTTTCTTTCTCAAACGATCTCCCTCACCAAACACCACCAAGATGATTTCCTCTTTCTTGGTGATACCTAGAGGCAATTCTAAGAGGCAAGAAAATCACAACATCATCTCAACTTCTAGACTAGTGAAGCAATGTAAATGAGGTACCTTCCCTTCAACTATGACATCCTCACAATGTTGTTTATAATCCCATTTTTTAGTTTCGATTCGACTAGCAAGTCCCTTTATTGACTATTGGGGGGATGTTGGATCCATTAAGCACCAAATTCAAACATCTCAAATATATTATTAACTACTACATCCCACTATAATTGGACTCTAGGCATAGATAGTAGACACATTATCTTAATTCGATTTCTTCACACTTTCATTGTGTATTTATAATGTTGTACCTAACAACTATCCCAATTTTGACCAATTTATAGTTATTATTTGGTTCGACATCAATAAATTTCTTATACTTTATTTTATTTTAATTTAATATTGTGATTTCCTTCCAATCATGCTATATTATAATACGTTATTTAACAATAAAAATATTTAATATGATACTTTGTTCACTACAAATATAGATAGAGAACTTCTTGTAATAAAACATGCAATTATGTGTGCAACTTAACTTCATTAATCCTACATTTTATATCTTCATGAATATTTTTTCTCACGATTCAACAAATTACAGATTTTCATATACTCCTAATTTATGGCATACCAAACTAGTTATAAATGATACAACATTTCATTTTTTATGATTGTATATTAAAAACACTTGGAGTAAATAAAATTTGTGATCAATAAAAACATTCTTTCTAGGATTAGTTTTTCCAAATTTAATGGAATAATTCTTTAATGCTTAATTTTTACAAATTAAATGAAATAAATAAAATGTTTACAAAAAAATTCAATGTCATAGAAGTCCTTGTAATAGAAATTTTCTAGATTTCTTGAAATATGTGTTCAAAGCGAAAACCTTCTTCTACAGGAAAGTTCAAAAGAGGTTGATCCATTTTCCATGTGACAAAGTGTCTTGCATCCAAGAATTTAGATTGATCAAAAGTCTCAAAAATCAGAAATACATATGGAAAATCAATTTTGACTTGAGTCATCAAGTCAAACTATTTTTAGAAGCCCCATATTTCTAGCCATATAATCAACAACAAGAGGATTAAATCCATCATTTCGGGAAGCACTAAAATATTCGATGGACAAGTAAGAGAGCCCATCTGGTAGCAAGGGATCAACAACCAAACCAATTCCAGATTCAAAGACCATTATTTGAGTATTCCAGGAATTCATAGTTTTCTGCAGCAAATTAGTCTACCCATATTTCTCACAAATGTGTCAAGACCTCGTCTATTTTGATTTCATTATTAGATATATGTCCCAAAAGATTTGGAGTTTGTTAATATAGTTTCACATATAAACTATCTTTTGTAAGGAAGAGAGAGGGGGCATCTTCATTCAGAAACAAGAGAGAAGGTCAATTTTTCTGTTTTTAGTAGTCATTAAAGCATCATAGAAAATCCTACTGTAACAACATCAAACTGAGTTGGCATCCATGCAGAAGATGACATAATTTGGAATGTTTTCCTTGCTTCCATTTACTAGTAGTAAGGGTGAAATGATTCCCTTAGATTTTAGTTATACGTATTCATATTTGAAGAGAAATACTGTAAATCAAACTTGCAACTTCCAGTGTGAATTGGTTTATCAATAAACAAAGTTGACAAAATGAGTGGCAAAAACAAAGTGCTGGATCCTGCAGTATAGAAAATGTTGATATATATTGTTTCCACCAAAAACACATGAAAAACCACAAAGAGTAGATTGACATATGTTGAAAAGGGAAGTATATGTTATATCTGAAATAAGGTGTGGATGAAGTGACCGCATAAAATGTGGAGTTAGTGAATTTTTCAATGTTTCAAACTCGTCCATGGTAATGGCTCAGAACTAACACTTGTGAGTAAATATGGTTCCAACTGTGCATTGGATGAATTATGAGTAATTTTTATTGACAATATTAAGTCAATCCAGGTTTTTCGGTAGAAGGAGGCCTTGTCAGAGATTATAAAGGAAATATCTTGCTTGTGTCTATCGGTTTCTTGGATTGAAAAATTAATAACCATGTAGAGATTGAATCCCTAACCTTGGAAGTCGAAACATATCCAGCTGGGATTTAAGAACTTCGAAAGGGGAATTTGAGTTAGTTAGTATCATATGAATGAGAATATTCACAACACTTCTTGGGACATGGTTAGCATTAGCAAAAGAAATTGGATGGAGCAGGTTGTGTTGTCAAGGAGTTTTGATTTGAATATGGAAGAAGGTCCAAGCTCCACTATCCAGGTAGAAACATGGTTAGACAATCAGGCTATTTATAGAAACCTTAGCCTTTCAAAATTTCAAAGTCTCTAGATTCCCCCTCCATGAATGATGAGGGAGGAATAAGAGTGGAAGTTCAAACTCCCTCTAAGGAATTGGACAGGGATGAACCTTCCCCTTCCCCTTCCCACTCCATAAATACTCGTTAATTAGGATAGGTTAATCCTTATCCATCAGTTTTAGCATCTCTTCCCACAACTCATTATTTTAGGTGAGAGAAGAATTTTCTGCATTGGAAACATTTCAAAGGGTGGTAGGGAGACTTTGCTACCATGAGGCATTTTCAGTCTATTTGAACTAAAACAAGTATATTTCTATATTAAACCTAGATCTAGTAAGCACTAAGATGGATCTAATTTCTTGATGTATACTTTTTTGTTCATATTAATTTTTACACATCAATAAAATAAAATAAATTACACTTCAAGGAATTGGATCCCTCTTGGTGCTTAATAGATCCAAGTTTAAGATGGATCCATGTTGGTAATATGCTACATTTACACTGCATACCATAGAAACAAAGTAAATATCATCTGTGACGAGCAATGCAATAACCAGCATACAATTTATATACAAAGAGACAATCATATTGCAGAGACAGAATAATAACTTCAATAGTGGATAAGCAACTCTATACTGCTAAAAACTCAATAAGATAGAGAAACCTCAGCTATAAAAGGATATCCAAGGAAAAAATTCCATTCTTACAAATCCATATCCTCACAATCTTCAATAAGCAATGAAACCACGCACAAAGATATAGTTACAACCATAGTCATGATTATCCCAAAGACTAGGATGTCTTTGATTGAACCCTTCAATCCAAAAGTATGCCATCAGATGCAATCAATGTGAAAGTCTACAATCAATGTTCTTCAACATGTGACAGAAAAGCTTTAAAACAATAATGGTATTTCCTTATAAATCAACACATTAATATTGTTTTCACATGGTAATATTGTGTTTTCTAATGTCATGCATTAAATTTAATGCATACACAAGCTCCCTGTTTGAGAGAAGGATAAATTTCTAGAAACATTTTTAGCAACTTTTTGCATCCCCCCATTACAATAGCAACTCAAGTTACATTCATTGGTAGAAAGGGCCATGCATTTCAATTGACCGAAGATGATAAATATTAACTAACACATAAATAAATTAATAAAGAAACAAATTAATATCTCAGTAGAACAAAGTGGTGTATTAGAGATTGATTATACATATTTTATGATTTTATTAGTTGGTTCCAAAAGAAAAATGAAGCAACTATCTATTTCAACCTCTTGACAAAATGATGAAAGTAGAGATTGAAAAAGCCAAAAACAACTGACATACAAATGACATTAATTATGTCTTAAGAATTCACACTCAAAACATCAAAATGGAAAAGCTTCAAACTAGTAACCATAAGAAAAGTAACATAAGAAATACCATTTGAAAAGTTACATTGAATCATATGTGTTTAATTCAAGAAGTATATTCCAATGTTTTTTTTAATCTGAAAATTTGCTCCTCTATTTGGCTGCAAGTCATGGCTTTCATATGTTAAATGTCTTCAAGTCTGTGAAGTTTGTAGCTTAATGAATTCAATGATGCTCCAATTGGATTCCAAACTTGGCATATTGTGACTGTAGATCTAGGTTGTTTGTGTGCCTCCTACAGGGCTTAATGAATTCAATGATGTTCCAATTAGATTCCAAACTTGGCAGATTGTGACTGCAGATCTAGGTTGTTTGTGTGCTTTCTACAGGGCTAAAGCCATAAAATTTGAATTATTTTAGACAGGTTTTGTGATTGTTATAGGTTTCCTTTAGCTCACATTCCAAGGGATGTATTTGCATATTTAAGAAGTATTTTTATTGCATCCTTGGAGTGGAGAATTCATGCAAACTTGAAGTATGAGTTTCAAGAAAGTTTTTGGGAGCTACAACTATAAAGTGAGGTAGTTGAGCAGACCTTGATTAAGATTCACAGACCTGCTAAGAATCCTCAATAACAAGAAATAAAAATAGATCCAAAACATAGGTTGATTCTATATGAAATAGAAAATCTTGTATATTCAATAATATTGGACTTGAGAGGGATTGATCAGACCTTGATAGAGACCTGATTGTGAGGCAAGATTGAAAGAGTATTGAAAAATAGAATGTTTGAAAAAGACCGAGCCTCGTTGATTAAGAATATTTGTTGATCATCCAAAAGAAAACATGCAAAGGAATATTTTACCATGTATAAGCAAATATGAAAACAGTGCCTTGTAGCTAGATCTTGGAGTAGATTAAAGTTTAGAAGTTTATTGTGATCTGAGGGAATATCAAGGACTAATTTGAAGTACATTACAGAGCTTGGGTAAAAGCATTGAGAGCGGCATTGAATTTGATTAGAGAAGAGACATGTATGTTAGATTAAGTAGAGTATTTTGGCAGAGTTGTAAGTAGGTGAAGAGCAGACTTGAGGATTGATCTTGATACATACATGGTTACTGAATAATGAATAACTACGTATGTTTGATGAATTGTTAAAGAAGTAAAAAGTGTTAAAAGTTGCATGATATTGATTCACCCCCCTCTCATTATCATTGTGTGTTCCAACAATTAGAAATGACTTCATGCTGTTAGAATAATCAACCCATAGTTACCTACCTTAGACATTAATTAAATCATTTTTGTCTTATTACCTAGTCTCCTAGATTCCACTCTATGCTAGTTGCCTTCTACATGTCCTAGAATTCAACACATGCCAAAAATGAGTCATGGAGAGATTGGGAAACTTATTGGAAACCCATTTTAGCATGTCTACTTTATTCCAGATCCTCCAAAGTGCATATATACTTTTTCTGAAAACCTGCCTGTTTTATTGAGAATTAAGGCAAAAGGAAAAGCTAGACTAGGTGTAGTTGACTTGTTTTTTTCCCACATCATCCTCCCTCCTTTTCTCCTAATAAAATCATGTATGATTTTTGTTTCCATCCCTCATTATCTTTCCTACTTAACTTATCCAATTCGTGAGCATCTTGGTGGATTTGGAAACTTCTTTATGCACCTATGGGGGATTTGACTAGATTTAGTAAGCCTACTTTATGACTATTTCGAATGGAATCCTTATGCATTCAAATATCTCATGTAATTATATATTGAAGTAGCCTATTACTTCATAATTTTGGCTATTGTACACTTATTCAATACAGATTAGTGTTATGCTCCAATTTCAGTCTCCTTTGATGTTAATTTTGCATGTTTGATTAGCAATTTTGTGAGTGTAATTGTTCTATCTCTTGGGTTCAATTTCCACATGGTATCAAATCCTTTGTAGATCGATTTATCTCCTTCCATATTGCTATTGCAGGTTCAACATCTTGATTGGGAGCATATTCTGCTGACTAAAGGGCACAATTTCTGAGCTATGGACCAATCTCAGAAGATCATATTGACTCCATTCAATTTATTTGAGTGGAAAGATAAGATGGAGATATTTTTGAGAGAAAAATGTATCTACAGGTTTACTATGGAAATTGAGGAAGAGCCCAATGCAACTGCAGAGAAAATCAAATGGCACAATAGGAGGGATGAGGCCTATGGTCTTTTGTATCTAAGCATTTCAAGAGACCTCCTCTTCCATATTAATGGATTGACATCACCTAATGAAGTGTGGGAGAAGCTTGTAGATATTTTGGTAAGATAGATGATATGAGAGGACATCAAATCAAGAATGAGTTGATCTCCTTGAGTCCCAATAGCTTCGAATCCTTGTAACTCTATTTTTCCAAGTTTAAAGCCCTTGTTTTGGAGCTAAAATAGTGTGGGATCAAAAAGAAGGAAGAGAAACTAGTTTTGGCCATACTCTCGAAGCTTGGCCCTAACTATTCAGTTTTTTTTTCCATTTTCCATGCCACCAAGTTGACAGCTTGAGCTTGGAAGATGCCTAAGCTTGCAGAGTTCATGGAATCCCTCACACGGGAACAAGATAAGTTGGTGATGATGGGCACCATCAAACCTTCCAAAGACCAAGATTTGGTTGCTGGAGATTCAAGGGTGGATTCAAAAAGCAAGAAAAAGGCTAAAAATCCACCTAAGCAAAAGAGAGACAAGAACAAGTCTCAAGAGGATCCCCAAGGTTCCAAGAAGAACTTCTAGAAGAAGAAGAACGAAGGATAAATGAGGAAGTGTGCATACTTCAATAAGGGCTATCATCCTGAGAGCTCTTATATGAAGAATCAAATTGACATGTTGACCCAACTCTTGGAGAAGAATAACATATCCCTTCCTGATTACTCAAAGAAGAGGGAAGGAGGATCAAATTCAGAGGATAGAGAGAAAGTACATGCCTTGGTTGCTGGCACATCAAGCTCAATTGGCTTCATCATAGACTCTGGAGCTTCTAGACATATGGTTTTGAAAAAAGCGGCATTCTCCTCTCTTGACATGTTGAAAGTTCCACCAATAGTTTTGGGAGATGACTCTCTCACTGACATTTTGGGGAAAGGAAGGATTGATTTTGACAATGGTAAGTTCAATAATGTGTTGTATGTTCTAGGTCTTGCCTCTAATATCTTGTCAGTGTATTAGATGACTCACATTGGGTCTCCAAAGAAGGTCATATTCTCCCCTATTGACGTTGAAATCACTGAGATTTCAAATGGCAAATTCATAGCAAAAGGTGTTGTTGATCACACTTCGAAGTTATACATGTTTTCCCATTTTGTACCCTACTCAAACCCCTCTACTCTTCTGGTTCATGCTAATGAGGAAAGCAAGCTTTGGCATGAAATATTTGGCCATCTTAACTACAAGTATCTTTCTGATTTGAGTGAAAAATATATGGTCATAGGGTTACCAAAGATCAATTTTTCCAAGGGAGTCTGTCAAGGTTGTATCCTACGAAAACACCCAGAGCACAAATTTGAGAGAGCTATTCATAAGAGAACCTATGCACCTCTTGGGTTGATCCACAGTGACGTTGCTGGTCCATTTCCTCATGTTTCCATAAGTCAAGACAAATATGCATTGACCTTCATAGATGACTTTTCCAAGTATTTTTGGGTTTACTTCCTAAAGCATAAGTCTGAAGTTTTTGACCTCTTCAAAGTCTTTAAATCCTTGGTTGAAAACCAGTCTGGAAGGAAACTCAAGATCCTCAAATATGACAATGGTGGTGAGTATTTCAAGTCTTAACTCATTCAGTATTGTAAAGATGCAACTATTCAGATGCATCATTCGATCCCTTACACACCATAGCCAAATGGTGTTGCTAAGAGAAAGAACAGGTCACTGAAGGAGATGACAACCTGCATGATGGAGGCTAAGACTTTTCCACCAAATTTTTTGTCCGAGGATATAAAATGTGCATCCTACATCCAAAATAGGGTGCCTCATAAGAATCTTTATGGTATGACTAATTTCAAAGCTTGGAGTGGGCACAAGCTAGATGTGACCCATTTCAGGATTTTTGGCTCAAAGGCTTGGGCTAGAATTCCAACTGAAAAGAGAAAGGGGCTTTGCAGCCCCAAAGCCAAGAATGCCTATTTGTTGGGTATTCTGAAGATTCAAAAGGGTATAAGCTGATCAACTTGAGCGCTAACAAATCTTTCATTGAAAGAAGTGTTTAGTTCCAAGAAGAGCCTTTAGTAGCAGTTGAACTTGGAGAGTCTTCTTCACCACCAGATCCATTGATTGTAAGTGGAGAGACTAATGGGTTCGCTGATTCTGATATGTATAATAATGATTATTTGATTACATATACTAAAAGTCCTACAATACCAAAATGGGAAGCAAAGACCATTCATGGAGCTGGGGAACTTGCTGGAAATCCTAGTGACACTAGGAGGACTAGATCTCAGTTTGAGAGTGCCCTTTGTATGAAAGATCCTTTATTTTCTGAGAAGTGCTATCTGATGGTTGAATAAGATCCACATACATATGAAGATGCAGCACATGATCCAAGATGGAAAACAGCCATGAAATAAGAATTCAACTTGCTACAGAAGAACAACACTTGGGAACTGGTTGATCTTGCCCCTGGGAGGAAGCTAGTTCAATGTAAGTGGGTTTTCAAGACTAAGTTTGCTGCTGATGGTCCACCCTTGAAATATAAGGCAATATTGGTAGCCAAGGGCTACTCACAAGTACATGGTATTGACTACAATGAAATCTTTGCACCAGTGGAAAATATGGACTCCATAAGGCTATCTTTAGCCATTGCAGCTTCAAAGTAGTGGGAGGCACATCACATGGATGTGAAGTGTGCTTTCCTAAATGGAGATCTCAATGAAGAGATTTACATGCAGAAACTTGAAGGATTTGTTTCTAATCCATATTTAGTGTGCATTTTAAAGAAATCATTGTATGGGCTCAAGCACTACATCAGACTGCTTATGCATGATGGCACCATTCATTTACTCTTCTTCTACTCTTCTGTGCATCTTTAGAACAAGTAGCAGACATCTTCACCAAAGTTTTTTCAGATAAGACATTCAAAAATATCAAATCACTATTGGGGATTGCTGATCATGCTGTGAAGCATGATTGATGACAAGATTTCCAAATTTTGTTTTCCTGTCCATGTTTAAGGGAGGATTTTCCCATTGGGTTTTTGCCTCTTTCCTTGGTTGTATGGAAAAGCAATATGTAAAGGGTGACTAGGCCTTGTTTCTAGGACCTATTGTTTTATGATATTTACTCATAAAGTCAGGCTTAAGGGGGGGGGTTATAATAATCAACCATGGTTACCTACCTTAGACATTAATTAAATAATTTTTGTCTTATTAACTAGTCTTCTAGATTCCACTCTATGCTAATTGTCTTCTACATGTCCTAGAAGTCAACACATGCCAAAAATGAGTCATGGAGAGCTTGGGAAACTTCCTGGAAACTCATTTTAGCATGTCTACTTTATTCCAGATCCTCCAAAGCGTATATCTTCTTTTTCTGAAAAGCTACCTATTTTATTGAGAATTAAGGAAAAAGGAAAAGCTAGAGTAGGTGTGGTTGACTTGTTATTTTCCCACATAATCCTACCTCCTTTTCTCCTAATAAAATAATGCATGAGTTGTCTTTCCATCCCTCATTATATTTCCTACTTGACTTAGCCAATTCGTGAGCATCTTGGTGGATTTGGAAACTGCTTTATGCACCTATGGGGGAT